>JAODAL010028319.1:0-53534 GCA_025379985.1 Phyllomedusa bahiana | reverse complement strand
GTGTGGGGGGTTTCACAATGAAAAGAGGTTTCCCTGGGGGTTGTAATATTTGGAAAAGGGTTCTGCCCCCTCCAAAACACTACTTTTTACCGGGAAATTTCCCGGGGGTCCCCTAAACCTGTGCGGTGGTCCCCTAAATAAGACCCTGCTGGGGGTAGTAAAAATGGAGAATTTCTCCCCCTCCAAAACACTACTTTTAAACCGGGGAAAACCAGGGTTTCCATGACAGGGGGGTTGGGGGGGGCCCAAATTGGGATAAGACGCTGCGGGGGGGGTGAAATACTGGGAAGTTCTCCCCCTCAAAAAACCCTTATTTATTCCCCTTGGATGACATATGTGATAAATCCCTCCCAACTTTTTTAACGGGTTTGCCAAAAGGAAAACACATCAGGGCCCACACCTCTGACCAAAAACCCAAACACATGGCATCACACCGGGGACTTTTCCCTTCTAAACCGCCCCAAAAATGCCCCCCTCTTTCCCCTTATTTTCCCCCAAAAAACCCCACCCAATTATGCCCCAGTTTCCCCCCAGAAGCCCAAGCACCAGCACAGTATTTTTTGCTATGGTCTGTGAAAATATATTTAAGTAAAATAAAAATTTTTTTAAAAATTCCTAAATACATAAAAGAAAAACCCCCGGGAAAGACGGGTTTTTTCTATGTAGTTTCCTTTTAAAAATTTAATTTATAAAATTACTATAAAAAGTAAAAATATCCCCAACACCTTTAACCACATGGAAAAGAAAATTTAAAAACCAACCCAAAAACCTAAAACCCTTATCCCCTCCCGCTAAAAGGGGTTTCCCGCCATACTGAACCCTTCCCCCCTTATACACCCAACCCATTGGGGCCCTAAAAGGTAAAAAACGACCGGGTTGGGCAGGGTTAAATTACGGGGTATCACACCTCACATTTTTTTAAATAATTGAAATTGGGTGTCTTTTAAAGAGCCCAACAGGGAAGATGTAAAATTTTTTGGATACTTTTGTAAAAGAAAGTCACTGTAAAAACGTGTAAAACAGTAACAGAAAAATTTTTTGTGTGCCTTAAAAGTAAATCCCCAATCCCCACCCCATAAAAATTTTTAAAATTTTCCCCGGCAAACAAAAGTGGTACCCCCCTTAGTGAGAAGGGGCCCAAATTTTACCCAAATTTTCCCAAATTTTTTCCTAAACAGTTTAAAGGGTGGTTTTTTTGGGTTAGTGTTAAAAGGGTCCCCGTGTTGAAATAAAAAAAGAAAGGGGGGTGCTAAATTTGGGTTTATTTTTCCCCTTCCCCCCAAACTCTCTCTTTACGGGTTTAATTAAAGGGGTTAAAACTTTGGCCCCCCTCATGTGTGGGGACCCTTGAAGAAAAGAGTTTGGTTTGCTCTACTAAAGTTTAGCCCAGGCTATAAAAAATTTTGCCCAGCCCCCCCTGAAACAGAGCTGCGCATAAAACCCCCCCTAAGACCATAAAAAACCGGGTTTAAAAAAAGTAAGATTCCCAACTCAGACCTTGTCATGGTTGACAAAATATTTGATTTGCCCCTTCCCTCAAATGTAAATAAATATAAAAAACGATTTTTTTCAAAACAAAAGGGATGTTTGTTTGGCCACAGAAATACCCCAAATCCCCAATTGCATCAAATGGTCTCCCCCTTTTTGGGCTGTCCCCCCCAAAAGGGGAAGCCTTTCTAAAGATGATGCACAAGAAAAACCCCCCAAAAATTTTTGTTGAAGAAAAAGCATAAAAAGGAATGGTTTTAAAAAACCATGTTGGTCCTTTTGGCCCTGATGAATAAAGAAAAAAATTTTATTTTGGTTACACATGGTGTCAAGCATGTGGCGGGCAAACCATTGGGGGGGTTTTAAAAACCAGTGTGTTTTTGGCCTGCAGTCAAGCCTGGTGGTGGGGGGTATATTGTTTTTAAAGACTGCAAGTGCTGCCGGTTTTGGGGGAAAAACTAAATTTTTCATTGGGGGAAACCCATGAATCCCAACATTTACGGGTGACATACAAGCAAGCATGATCCCCCCCATTCTGAAACTGGGCTGAAAGGAAAAGTAAAACCAAAATGATAGCGCCTTCCCAAAAAAACCAAAACCCCCCAAGATGACAACTGCCTTGCAAAAGGGAAAAATTGGTGCGGGGGAGTCCAAAAAATGCCCAAAAACCCCCCTCTGTGGGAAAAATCCTCAAACAGAAGGAAAAAGGAGTACAAGGTCTCTAAAAATTCACCGGGCCTCTGTGAATTTTAAAAAAGGGGGGGGGAAGTGAAAGAGGTTCCCAGTGGGGCCAGCCTGTGACCCTCAAGTAAAACTTTAAGCCCAAGAGGGGTTAAGGCAATGCTGAAAAATAATGGTGGACACCACAAACATTTTGACATGGCCCAACAATTTTTTCCCATTTTTTCACGGGGGGGTTTAAAATTTCATTTTTTTTTCCACGATTTAAAACCCATGTTTGTTGGGGTTTTTTTAAGGGGGAAACCCCCCAAAATTGTATACTCAAGTCATACAGTTTAAGGGCAATGCTAACGAATACAAATGAAATGTATGGAAACTTTTGTCTTGGCAGAAAGTAATAATAATAATCTTTATTTATATAGCGCCAACATATTCCGCAGCACTTTACAATATAGAGGGAATAAGCACAGACAAACCAGACGTTACATTAGAAAAAAGCTACTTACAGATCAGACACGAGGTGTTAGGGCCCTGATCGCAAGAGCTTACAATCTATTAGGGTGTATGGGTGAAACAAAGAGTGAGAAGTGCTTGGTTTACAATGGTCCGGCCATGTTACATAAATATGGGGTAGTATACATAAAAGTGGATAAAACCTGCCATCCCAACCATACATCTATTATACAGATAAGTGCCTGGGGGTGCCAAAGTGCAGGAAGTGACGAATCTGTGACAGAATTGGGGGGTTGACAATTAGGGATCTTGGTCGCTTTTCTAAAGAAGATGATTTTTTCAGAGCGCACTTAAAACTGGAGGGTTGTGAATGTCCCTAAATCACATGGGGTAACATGTTCCAGAGAACTGGTGCAATACATGCCAAATCTTGGAGACGGGCATGGGAGGTTCGGATGAGTGAAGTGTGTAGTCTTAGATCAGTAGCAGTGTAAGATACCGGGAGCGGGAACGTTGGCACTCCCTTCTGGTTCTTTTCAGTTGCGGGGAGAGACGATGTGGGATTCTCTGTAGTGAAGTGTACCGGCGTATAAGTGAGACAGACAAGACATCAGCTAACCGGGAGAACTGTGGCTTTACTTTCCTTGCTTTCCTCCAGCAACGACACTTGTAGTACAATCCAATCGTCCAACTTGAGTTCCAGCCAGCTCCAGTAGCACGCACTCATCCAGCAGTTCCAGAGGGAGCTCTCTAGCTCAACCTCACCGCTCTACCCTGACTGACTTTCCGTGGATCCTCCACTCAGCTAAGGGGGGGCTACCTTGCACTTCGGCTGCGTTCACGGCCTCTCTTGCCCTTTACTCCAATATGCTCCCAGCTGGAGGCAAAGCACCGCCCACAACTCCTGCCCGGCTTACTTGCTGTGAAACGAATAACTATTTACAGGTCCAGTATTCCTAAGGCTTCCTTCTCGCCTTCCATTCAAATGTGCCTCCTCTCATTTCCACCCGGAATGATGAGAGTAATACTTCCTGTCCACAATCCTGTGGCAGAACACCCTGATTTTCTACATGTCTCTCTATATATCTGAATCCCCCCTGCTGGCAGCTAACCCTCCTTTCTGCTTCACAGAGTTTCAACTCCCTATTGGCTGAGGGTCATGACGCTGCTGTTACCAGGCAGACTACAACTGGGGAAAGAACTTAAACGTTAACCTACAGCTTGCTGAATAGAACATTACTATTACTGCTATACCTAAGTCTACACAATACAATTTACACTACTTTCCTAGATAGGGATATCTACAGCTTGGCACATCCTACAGCAGCACAAAGAGAGCAGGTAGGGTGGTAGACAGAGATGAGGGAGGAGATGTAGGGAGGAGCAGCACTATGGAGAGCTTTATGGGTGAGTGTGATGAGTTTATATTGTATCCTGTATTGAATGGGCAACCACTGCAGTGACTGACACAGGGTAGAGGCATCAGTATAGCGGCTGGAAAGAAAGACGAGCCTGGCTGCTGTATTCAGGACAGATTGGAGAGGGGAGAGTTTACAGAGAGGGAGACCAATAAGCAAGGAGTTACAGGAGTCAAGACGAGAATGAATAAGAGCAACAATAGGAGTCTGGGTTGTTTTCATAGTGAGAAATGGACGGATTCTGGAGATGTTCCTGAGGTGCAGGTGACAGGAGCGGGCAAGGGATTGGATATATGGGGTGAAGGTCAGATCAGAATCTAGTATAACCCCCAGACAGCGGGCCTGTTGCCTAGGAGCAATGGTGGTACCACACACGGAGAGAGAAATAGCAGGGTAGGTTAGTAAACGGTGAGATGACTAAAAGTTCAGTTTTAGTAATTTCAAAGTGTCTTCAGTATTGTCCCATTAAAAGATGTATTACAATATTTACAAAAATGTCAGGGGTGTACTCACTTTTGTGAGATACTGTAAGTCTATGGGGTTTGTTGGAAGTTTTCAGTGTCCCTTTTTGATGGATCTGGCACTGCCACAAGGGATTGCCTTCTGATGGAAACCATGACAGCAGTGTGAACAGAGTCTTACCTTAGCATCTACTTAGTTCTGCAGAGTCTTATCATGTAACTGCATTGTTACTGTTTTGCTCCTAGTGGTGGGGAGACAATCTTTTTCTTCTTGTTACTACAAATTACAACCTGTTCTCACATTCCCTAATAGCTCAGTGTTTTATTAGGCTGATTCCCAAGCGAAAGGTCACTGGTTCGAGCAGCCATGAAGAAGATTTTCTAAGAAAAGAGAAAAAGCATCATCCAGCTCATCGATAGCGGCTCTGGGCCAAGAAAACTGCCAAGCTGCATCATGTGAGGCCATGACAGCTGGAAGAATATGAAATGAAGTCCGTCCAAAGCCAAGAGGTAACGTCCAGGCAAAATATCAGTCAACAAGTCGCTCATCACAAGGTCGATCAGTTCCGGTGCTACAGACACGGCAGTGGAGGCGGCTCATAGGCTTCATAAGAGTGAGGTCACAGAAGTCCATGCAAGCACCGGGCGCATAACACAGGTCTGGAATGATGGCTCGAAAAAAGGTGAAGAAGCCGCGACTTCAATATCATCATAAAAAGCGTCGGCTCGAATTTGCAAAAAAGTAAAAAAAATGGAAGATTGGAAACGGTGTTTTGGAGCAATGAGATGAAAGTCAATAGACCGGGCTCTGGTGGCGGCAAATGGGTTTGGAAGGATCAAGGGAAAAGGAGGCTAAAAGATCGAGAAGCCTGAGGATATGGGGATGTTTCACAGCCAAAGATGGTGGAGACTTGACCAGGATCGATGGTGACCTCAATGCTGAGCTATATGTGAGCATTCTACAAGATGAGTTACTTCATATACTCGGGTACTATGGGTATGAAAAGGATGACAGTGTTCCAGCAGGACAACGACCTGAAGCAGATGTCAAGGTTGGAGAAGGAATGGTTCAGTGACAATGAGGTAGAGTTGCTGTATTGGCCTCCACAGTCCCCAGACCTCAACCCAATCCAACACTTGTGGGGAGGGTGAAGAAAGAGCTGTATTCATATCCAAGTCCAGTCTGCACCAACATTGGGAATGTGTAGAAGAGACCTGGGATCAGATTTTGGTCAAGATGTGCTTGAATCTGATCCAGGGCACAGAAGGCAGGATCCATGGCCGGATCTAACTGTAACGGCTGGGTAAAGTGGATCCTCTGGACCACCACAAGCGATGGAGAAGGCCACGCCAGGGAGCGGAGTCTAACTAGCCTTCCGGTTTTCACCAGAGCCCGCCACAAGGCAATTTAGGCTGCTGCGGTGGGAGACTACCTGACATGACTTGCTTGCAGTGGCAACCGTGGCACAGAGTCGACAGGCAACTCTTGGTCAGGGAGAGGCAGAAAGGTCAGGGCAGGCAGCAGACAAACGTGGTCAGTGGACAAAAGCAAAGGGTCAGATACACAGCAGGTCAGGAACACTTTAGGATTGCTTTCCCTAAAGCTAAGGGTACTATAGATCTGGCAAGGCAGGAAAGGAGTGGCCAGAATATGTAGGGTCAATAAGCCAATTACCGATATACTAACCCTTTAAATGGAACCTGTCACATAGGTTATGCGCCCCTTGCTGAGGACAGCACAAGCCAGTGTCAGACCTGCTGTTCCCAGCACTGTGCCCCTTATTCTGTAAGATGCTGCAATTTTAGAGCATTTATCCCTCAAATCTTATTCATGACGGGTTTGTTAGCTCCAAACCCACAAAGGCTAGCCCCCCCCCACTGACAGTTATTCACATGTTTCTACCTATTCAAAGTAATAGGTTTTATCAGTTGAGTGGCGGGGCTAGACATCATGGGGCGGTTTTAAAAAAAATGACTCTCTTCATGACTTTTCTGGCAAAAAAACTGCAGATTTGAGCATTAAATACACGAAAACTCCAGCATCTTACAGAATAAGGGACACAGCGCTGGAAACAGCAGGTCTGACACTAGCTCGTGCTGCCCTCAGCAAGGGGGGCAAAAACTATGTGACAGGTTCTCTTTAAATGTAAATGAGCCAGTGCGTGCGCCTTGGCCTGCAGAGACACAAAGGAAAGCAGATATGGGGGAGTTTATTGCAGCACTGTACTCCTGTAAACATGGGGGGATTTAGTGCAGCACTCTGTAGAAATGTATTGTATAGAGGGGATTGCTGCATGCCTCCATTATTAATAGTCTCCTAGGCTGTGGGCTGACAGTACAAATATACCAGAACAGTTACACACCTTGACTTGAGAAAATGCTATATGTCTATAAACCATTAAAAAAGTAAGGAATAGCGCAGGAGCCTAGATTATTCTATACAATGCCATTTCAAAAAAGAGTATATGTTAAATGTAACTTTATATTTTACAATGGGACCCTTTGGGGGACAGATGCCACTGTCATGGGCCATGGGGAGGCACCAGATGTTGTATATGGGCCAGCTGGGACTTGTAGTTCCAAAGACAGCAGATTGTATTGTCTCAGTGGAGCTCTGGACCCCTAAACACTTCCCTTGTGTCCACATCAATTGGGGATTGCACTGATGGAGACAGTCGATGACTCCTGGTCCTCTCTCTACAGATTGGAGTATGGCGGCTGCGATGTTTCGGGGGAACGCCCCCTTTGTCGCAGCTGCTTACTCCGATCTGGAGATAAAGGACAGAATATGGGACCCGCTTCCTAAAACCAGCTGGGTTCTGCAATGTAACCTGGATAAGGACATTCATGTTGAAATCATTTGCAGTGTGGGACTTCAGTGAAACCGCAGGTTGTGTAAATAATGCTATATTTTTATGGGATAATACGACTTGTTTTTATACACGTTTGGATTATTAAAGAATTGACGTTGAGTAAAACAAAGGGAGCACTATTTGTACTGGACCTGAACATAAGTATTGAAGTGCAGTTGGTGTGTACATTAAAGGGGTTTTGCCACAATCTCATTTCATACCTCCTGCATCCAGCTCTCCAGCTCTGTGTGCTCAGAAGGGGGAGTGTGTGATTTGTTTGAATTGCATATCATGTGACCCAGCAGGATGACATCACCAGGCCTTTCCCCTCTCTAGTCAAAGAAAGATCTGTTTATGTAGAGAGCTATGAGTAGCTACACTGTAGCTCAGAGGTAACATTTTTGACTCACAGCACACGGGTCCTTGGTTCAGATCCTTGCAGGAACTTAACCTGTGGATTTTTTTTCCTCTTTATCAATGCACAGACCTCATTTAGGTTTCTTTTTTATTTGCACTGTTTGACTTATTACTAACTAGTCCAAAGGACAGGAGTTGAATGACAGCACCCGGGGTTTGAACACTCAGCAGCTGCCTGAGAGGAGAAGTGATGTCTGAGCATGTGCAGCCAGGACGGAGGAGCTCTCAGCCATGGTCGTATCCCCTGGAGACGAGCTGTAAACAATGAATCATTAAAGGAGCAGCTAAAACAAAAACAGTGCAGAATTTTTAATAATGATCAATGGTGAAAATGTTTATTATTTAATTTACAAACTTCCCGCATCAATTTTACGTTGCGGCAAAACCCATTTAAACAGAAGCCAGAAACTTAATAAGTACTTAGCCTAACAATTGTGTTCTGTTTTGCATAAAAAATTAAAGGTATTTTGCGCAAAACATATCTTGCCAAATATATGACTTCTTGCCTGCCTGGAAGAATACTTTTGTAGAATGTCACGGTTTTAATAATTTTTCTATGTATGTTTAGCACAATCTTCTGTCGAAATCACCAGGAGAATAGATTCAGCATATTAAGCCTTTTTATTATATTAAAAATTCATCCACATGTTTAAAAAAAGAGAGAAAATGACATGAAGGAGTCCTTATTTGTTTGTCCTTTTCCCCATACCTTTCACTGTTTAGTTAAATTCAGTCAGAAAATAATTCGGCAGCTTATCTGTTAAATCTATTGCGGTTTTTGTTCAAAATCTCTATGTGTATGACTAAGAGCCACACAGACTGCGTTACCTGTACGGAATGACAAACCAAGAAAATAGTGTTTGGTTGATGATGGGATGTGTTTTCATTTGCCACTAGTGCAGAATAAAGGGTGAAGTTCTGCAGCTTTTTTCCTGCAAATTAGGTAGATTTGCAAATCTTTAGCATGCTCATTATTTCACAGTGATTTTCTTTCACTATGTGTGCACGGAATTTTAAAAACCTCAGACGTGTGTTATTCTCAGGCCATGCTTAGCCATGCGTGATTGCAATGGTGGACGAGAACTTGCTAGGTGCACTTCCCACTGACTCTGCCTTCGCGGATTTTCAACCATGCCCAGCCCCTCAGAATTGTTTTTTTTTTAGATGACAATGATGTTGTTGCGGTGCCTACAGCCTACAAGGGCATGTCGTTCAGAAAACCTCAAGCGAAGCATCTTGATGCAAACACCTCGTTGTCATCACTGCTTCATGACGCCTGCACTGAACAGAAGCCAGCAGAGTGACCTGGAGAAGGGCGAGTTATATTTTGTTTTTTTAAATTCAATAACGGGGGAATAATGAATGGGGGACTTATTTACCTAACAGGGGCTTACTTACCTACCAACCTAGTGAGGGGCTTGCTACCTCCCAACCCCTTCTTAACAGGGGGCGTCTCTATCTATTCACCAACTGGGAGACCGACCTATCTCATTGGGGGGGGTGGGCTGTGTACCCAATAGGAAGATCTGTCTACATATCTAGAGAATCTGGGGAATACCTACTTAATTGGGGTCAACCTACCTTAAAGGAGGTATCTATCTACCTGCTTATAATTGGAGGGCTTATTACTTAAATGGTAGGTGTATCTACCTGCTGGTCTACCTACTTCTGTTCTACCTACTTACTATATATACAGTAGTGGAAACCAGACGTTTCCATACACTATATAAAAAGACACGTATGCATGTTTTTCTCACTATCTTACATAAAATCAGAGTAAACCTTAGGTCAACTAGGAACCAAAATTATTTATATTTTCCAAATGCCAGAATAATGAGAGAGAGAATTTTTAAGGTATTTTTATTGCTTTCTGCAAAGTTTACATACCTATCATTAATATTTGGTAGCATTGCCCTTAAACTGTATGACTTGGGTCAAACGTTCTGGATACTTCCACAAGCTTCTCACAATAGTTGGTAGGAATTTTGGCCCCTTCCTCCTGACAGAACTGGTGTCACTGAGCCATGTTTGGAGGTCTCTTTGCTCGCACCGGCCTTTTCAGCTTTGTCCATAAATTTTCAATAGGATTGAGATCAGGACTTTGTGATGGCCACTCCTAAACATTGACCTGGTTATCCTTAGGCCACTTTGTAACCAGTTTAGCAGTAGCTTCGGGTCATTGTCCATTTGGAAGACCCATTTCCGTCCAAGCTTTAACTTCCTGGCTAATGTCTTCAGATATTTCTTCAGTATTGCCACATAATCCTCTGTTCTGAGTGGCAGTAGCGCTGTCACTCCTGAGCTCACCAGCAAAGCTTCTCCCAGGGTGTGGAGACAGGCCAGGTGGATTAACCCCCACAGAACACTGTGCCATAGAATCAGGAAACTGATCAGGAACGTGAGTCATTACAGGTTTATTCTGATTTCATGTCAGATAGTGAGAAAAACATGCAGATGTGTCTTTTTATATAGTGTATGTAAACATCTGGTTTCAACTGTAATTACATAGTTATTCACATCTATACCCCTGTGTCCTAAGGCGATTAAGTAATGTGATAGGCCCTTATTTTTAATATTCATTGATTGTATAGTAACTTTTAAGTTCCAAAGGATTGGCACATAGCAAATGTGGTGCCTAAATTCAAAAAGGGTTCGAAAAATGAGCCTAGAAACGATAGACCCTTAAGTTTAACCTCTGTTGTAGTTAAATTGTTTTCTAAAAGATGCTTTACGGAGTATCACACTGAAAGGAAATGTATAACTCCATTCCAGTATGAATTTATGAAGGATCTGTCCTGTCAGGCTAATCTCATCATCTTCTATGAGGTTTATTCTAGACTGGATCAAGGTGAGGCATTGGATGTCATATGCATAGATTTTATTAAATATTTGATTCTGTGCCACATCAAAGGTTGGCAACTAACAGGAATGCTTGAACTAGAGGAAAATGTTTGCAGGTACGTAAGTAACTGGCTCAGTGATAGAAAACAAAGGGTGGTGATTAACGGTACATACTCGGACTGGATCCCTGTTACTAGTGGGGACCACAGGGCTCAGTATTGGACTCTATTCTCTTTAATGTATTCATTAATGACCTTAAAGAAGGATTTCACAGTAGAATATCAATCTCTACAGATGATACTTAACTGTGTAAAGTAATTAACACAGTAGAGGATTATATACTATTACAAAGTGATCTGGATAAGCTGGAGGCCTGGGCAGCGAAGTGGCAGATGCAGACTGTTGCTTTGGGCTGTAGGCCCTAAATAGACTATTGTAGCTTATTACTGTAAAAGTGGCTTTTGCGCAAAGCTCGTGAAAAAGAAAAATTCTGTAAACCGTTCAATTTATTTGAAGGAACAAGTATGACGACTCTTCCTTCTGCAAATTCAATGTGGTGTAAGGATAGAGTAGAAATATGCAGAAGTCATTGGGTCAAGGAACCAGAGTCTACCCTCAGTACTAGTGGGCACATTGTTAAATCACCTACCGCGGTTCGATGGGAGAAACGTCTTGCTGGAAGACTGGAAAGGGGGCTGCCTGGCTGTGCATTATGGCACTTTATATGAAAGCCAAGCTGGCATTGGGCACGCTGGATGGGGAAGCTCGACAAAACGTCATGCTCAGACCCGGAGAGGTTTGAGCAGATCATGAAACTGCTAGAGGATGTTTATTGCAATGTGTCGTCTGAAGTCATACTACAGAAGAGATTCTTTGTCTGATACCAACAAGAAGGGGAAACACTGTCCCAATTTGTACAAGAGATTATGATCACTGTCAGGACTGTGCTGTTGGCCCTTTAAGTTTTTTTGTTGCAGTCTCAGCCAGGGTGCGGCTTGTTGCTTGAAGGTTTAAGCACTTGAGCCAATGCCTGGCTAGGGTGGGGTATTTAAACCTCTTCCTGTCAGCCTGGCCCTGCCTGTGATTACTCCTTGTGTCCTAGCGGTTTGTTTTTGCTCTGCTGTTTGGTTTCGCTGGTTCTCTAGATTTGGCCTGTCTTTCTGGTTACTCTCTCGTCTTGTCCTTTGGTGTTGCGCATACTCCTGGTTTGACCTCAGCCCGTCTGACAATCCTCTCTTTGATGTCTGTTTGTGTCTGTTTCCCATTTGTTTTCCGTTTGTCTTCCATTTATCTTATGTCTGTTTGTCACCCGTTTACTAGGGTATATTTTAGGAAGAGGTTCGAGTGCGGGGTCGCCCTTTTTGGGGCACGTGCTCTGCCTAGGCAAGTAGGCAGGGCAAGTCAAGGCGAGATTAGGGCATCCCTTACAGTCACTCTGCAAAAGTAAGAAGACAAAGTTCTTGCCTGCTTTGCCAACATAGAGGTATTGCTGCGAGACCAGTTCTTATTTGGAATGCGGAGTCAGCCGCTAAAGCGGACAGTAAAGGAATGGATAAAGTTAGACCCACAACTAACACTGCATAAAGTCTTAATGGAAGCTGTAAGGAAGAATAGCCAGAGTCTTTACTAGAGCCATAAAACTAGAGGCAGCCCTGATTCGGGAAAATTGGAAACACATCTGAAAGTGCTGAAAGACGCCAGGTGGTCCCAGTGACAGATGACGGGACCATCGCCCTGTTGAGAGAGGATATAGAGAGATGCTCTGAGGACGTGCTGGGTGTCTCGACATTGTCAATGCTGGGGCAATCTTTCCAGCAGGATTTAAACCAAGCCAGCCTGCGGCCCTGGCCGGCCCCATAGACAAGGCTTTATTTCCGGCGCGTATGCGGCGTAAATAATGTGCATGTCACTTTCTCCCCCCGCGCCGGATTCGCCGAGCGGGGAGGAGCGACGGAATCCACTGTTCTCTATGAGAACTGTGGATTACCGTAATGACAGGGACGGATTGGAACCGTACTGAAGCGCAAATCCGGCGCGCACTACGGCTCCAATCTGCGGCCAAATAAGCCGTGTGAACATGGCCTAAAGCAGCATGTCGGAGACAACCGCTGTCCTGCTTGGAGCAGGAGTGAAATACTGCAGTGGGAAGTCCAGCAGGTCAGTTACTGACTGTATAGGTACATAGTTAGTACTGTTAAAAAAGACTTATGTCCCTCAAGTTCAACCAAGGGTGGGGAAAGATGTGGGTGAAGGGAGGAGGGTAGGACATTTTTAAGCTTTGTTTCTCTTACTGATGAAGACCATAAGGGAATAACCAATCTGCCCTAAATGAATGCTTAACCTGCTACCAAAATTGCATTTAGACCGGATCTAGAATTTTATACGGCAACATAAGTATTAATATTTTTTAGTTTTAGGTAGTTATCCAAACCTTTCTTGAAGCCCTCAACTGTGACCATCTCCTCGGGCAGACTATTGCACAGATTCACAGTTCTCATGGCAAAGAACGCTTTTCTCCTCTGGAGTTTTGAATCCTTTTTTTCTCCAGCCAAAGAGAATGTGCCCTTGTCTTTTGAGGGGCTTTTACATGAAATAGCTTTTCCCTATACTAGTGTCGGACTAATCTATGCCAATTACAACGTGGCAAGGCTGAGTTGTCATAGACGAACTCCAATTGCCAATAGGCCAAAAAATATCAATTGTTTCCCAACTAATACCACTAAATAATGTTAACTTACAGTAATTATGAGAATTATAAAACTATATAAAATTCTTATAAAATTAAATATAAAATTTATATAAAGTTATATCATATAAAATGAATTTAAATGATAAAATCAATACAACGTCTACAATAAATCCCGTTTTACCTATGATTTACTCTTGTGATGTGAAACAGTAACTCTGAGAGTTCATTTATATGTTTTTCTAATGCAAAATTAATTATGTGAATTATAATATTTTGTTCCTGTTTTTATATTTTTAGTTTTTCTAAGTAAAATCTTACAAAATATATCTTTTTATACTTTTAGATTGTAAGTTAATTTTTGTTCCTCAAAATGTAAATCAGTAGGTCAGGATTTTGCACGCTTTATACTTTTTATCAGCATTTTTGTTTTAATTTTTATATACAGTTTTTCCTTAAATTAAATGAATTTTATTCAGATCTCAATCATTGTTGAAATTCAGCTTTCCTGCTCTCAACCTATATTCCACATACAGCAATAAGCTCTCGCTGAAACTTGAGGTTCGCCAAGCAACATCACTGCAATACTTTATTCAATGAGATAACATTCTGCCTTTTATTTTATTTCTACCCTGCTGTGATTTCTTGGGAATCTCTGAAAATACTACGATAACTCTGTAACTGTCCGATTGAGAACGGGATTTATCATAGATATATAATTTTAGATTAATTTTATATTATATAATTTTATATTTTTTAATAAGAGGTTAATTTTATATTATTTAATTTTAGATTAATTTTATATTATTTAATTTGATGTAGTTTTATAATTAGCATAAGTTAGTTTATTTCACTTTAGTGGTGTTATTTGGGAAAGAATTGGTACACTAAACTACCGAGACGTCCAACCGTCGAGTCCTCGCCATTGTTCTTCATCCTATTATTTTAAATGGGAATCTTTTCTGGAGAATAGTATATGTCCTGTATTCTCTACATTATAATATATGCCCTGTACTGTTCTTTAGTGGTGCCAGCAGGAGCTACTCCTTTTTCATCCCAGGTGAAGGCAGCCCCATTTTATTTTTCTGATACATGCTCTACCTTACAGGACCCTGAAGGTGGTTCAGTCTTTTCAACAGGGAATGATTTTGTCAGGATCGGTCAAGGACACACACAGAGACACAGACGAGTGAGGCCCTGACACTGGCCCCAGCCTCTGTCCCTGCCTTTTGGGGAACCTGACTCCTTACTATGCCGGCCCCAACAAGAAGACTGAAGACTGCACTGAAACACAGACAGAGGCAAACAAACACGGAACAAACAAGAGTAATCAGGCAGGCCAGGTCAGTAACAAACGGGCAGCGGAGTACAAAAACGGGAGATAAGAGAATAACCAGGAAGCAAGCAAGAGTCAGAGAACACAGGAGGATCAATATGAAAAACAGGCGAACTATAGGCAGATGAACAGACCATATAGCAGGCAAGGCAGAAAGGGAAATGAATCCTTTAAATAGGGAACAGAGAAAGAGAACACAAGACCGGATAGGAGATCAGAGCTGTCACTCAAAAGGAACCAGGTTAAGCTAGAGTGTGCTGGAAGGTTCCTGTCCACGGGCGTTGGCCAGGAAACAATTAAGCCCAGTGAACATTAGTCCAAGTTCACATTGTTAAAACAAATACAAGGCATCAGGTAAAAAACCATGGTTTTCACCTCACTGGCCGTGGCCGACGCCCAGAGCCCAAAGTTGGGGGTCTGCTGGGAAAGATCATGACAGATTTACAGTAATTTTTTATGACTTTTCATAAAAAGGATTTGTCTTTAATCTTTATTTTATTATTCTAGGTTATACTTTGGGTCTTTGGAACCTATTAATAGTTTTCATTGAGTTATGTTTTCAATTTACAAATGTTGCCCCAAAACCAATTAATATTGTAACGTGAGGGATTAACATGCATGGCTCTTTGAAATGTTATAGTAAACGAGGTTTTTAAGACTTTGTAAATGAAAAAGTTCATAAAAATGCCAACCAAAAGCCTGTCTATGCAGTGTCTTTTTGTACATGTGTTTATACACTTTTTTAAGCATATATAGAGAAAAATTCCATTTAAAAACACTGTACCTAGAGTGCCCTGCAATGCCACGGACTACAGACACGTCAACAAAAGACTGCAAGACTTCCAATGCATTGGATGTAGAGATATATGCATGGTTATGACAACCAGCAGCAAACCTTAGGCTGCAAGATACAATAATAATAATATGCAAATAAAATAGCTTGAAAAAAAATTCTACTAAAAATGCTGCAAACACACCTTTATACATTTTTCCTGAATAAAAAAGGACTTTTCATTTCTCTCTAAAATGGAAAATTAGTTATAGACATAGCATCTTCTTGTTCTGCAATCTCTGTTTTTTTTTTTCTCCCTTCTTTGGTAACAAATATATAAATAGGCGGGGCTATAATGAATACATTGACAACTTGGAGGTGGAAACTTGCTCTTTTCTGACAATGTCTAATGAGAGAGGTCATAGCTGCAAGTTAATCCCCTCATTGAAGCAACGGCAGTGATGACCAATGAACTAATACAGTCTTGAACTATATCTTATATCTTCTCAGCCTTCTTTTCTGCCCCTTCCTGCATTATTATCTTTTACGCACTCCTAAATCCTAAAAAAGTGAATCTGTACTGCAGATAGGTGGCTGGTTTTGCTTCACTGTGATATCAGTTTAATCATGGAAGTCTATGGACAAGTGAGGGGGATGAGAGGAAGAGAGAGACAGAGAGAGAGAGTGCTGGTACAACCAGGTCCGGGTCGATGGGTAGAGGAAAGTAGGCGACCACCTAGGGCACCACCTCATCCCGGGCAGAAAAGGGGGCACTAAGAGGTATGAGGTGGGCTGACCTTTCCACAGAGGAGCGCTATATGCCTTATTTGCCATGGACACCAGAATACCTTGTCCCAGTACTCGATAGTGCACAGAGGTTTTGTCTCATCTTTGTGCTGGACTCACAGCTACACTGCTCCTTACTGCTGTCCAAGGTCCCCAATGCTATTGCTTATCTGTGTAGATCTGTATGTGTGTGAGAATCTCATGCTTTCACTTTCCACTATGCTGTTGCTTATGTGTGTGTGTATGTATGTGTGTGTGTGTGTGTATGTGTGTATCTCTGTGTGTGAGAGTATCCTCCTTTCACTTTATGCTTCTGATGACCTTTCTATAGAAGCTGGAGCCTAAGCTCTCATAGAAGTTGAAGCTTGTTATCCCTCTGCTGTATGTGAGTGAGTAAGGGAAGTAGCCTGGAAGCATTTTTCCGTATTAAGATTGTAAGGACCTGTCAGGGACACACACAGATGAGGGAGACCCTGACACTGGTCCCAACCTCTGTCCCTGCCTTTTGGGGAACTCGATGCCTTATTAGGTCGGCCCCAACCAGAAGACTGATGACTGCTCTGAGTAAGTGGAACACAGACGAAGACAAACAAACATGGAACAAACAAGAGAAGTCAGGCAGGCCAGGTCAGTAACAAACGGGCAGCGCAGTACAAAAACGTGAGACAAAAGGGGTAACCAGGAACCAGGCAAGAGTCAAAAGAGCACAGAGTCAAATAAGAGTACAGGCGAACTATAGGAAAAGAGAACCATATAGCAGGCAAAGAGGACAGGAAGGTGAGACTATAAATAGGGGAGGGGAGGAAGGAGAGTAGAAGTGATAGGAAGAGGGAACTGTTAATCACCAAGAGAAGAATTTAACCCCAAAGTGCTGGAAGGTTTCTGGCCACGGGCGTTGGCCAGAAATCAATTAGGCATACAGAGTTTGCAAACAACGTTCACACTGGTGAAAAAGAATACAAGGTATTATGTTAAAAACCATGGTTTATGTCGTACAGGCCGTGGCCGCTGCCGGAGCCACAAGCCAGGGTTGTGTCAGGCACAATCATGACAAAGATATACTGTGTTTCCCCGAAAATAAGACATCCTCCGAAAATAAGACTTTCTGTAATTTTTTTCAAGCTTAGAAGTAAGGCCTCCCATGAAAATAATACCTAGTGGAAGTCATTGCGGCAGCTCCACCATGCCATTCATTAGTATTAGCCGGTCATTTAGATAGGTTTTACCTTGTATGGGAGGCTACCGGAACAAGAGGTGCTCATTTATGGAAAATGCTATTGCCAGACATGAGAGATTGGGGCCAATGATTCTAAAACAAATGGAGTCACAAGAAATTCAGGGCTTGGAGAGTGATGATGATGTTCCTGAAGATGATGACATAGTAAATGTGCCATAGATTATTGCACATGGAAATAGAGTCATAAGGAATTCTTGATGGAATTCAGAGTGTGGCTGGTTATGCAGAGGTTTGTGATAGACACTGGAGTCATGTTCATAAATGTTGATTTTATTTGTTTAACAATAAATGTGAATTCTTGTTCATGGAAAAATAAGACAGCCCCTGAAAATAAGACCTAGCGCGTCTTTAGAAACACAATTAATATAAGACACTGTCTCATTTTCGGGGAAACAGGGTATGACAAAGCACTTGTACTGCTGATTTATGGAAAGCTATTTCATAACCCAAAGTACGCTTTAATTTTGATATGTACTGCCTATTTGCATGTTGTCCACCCAAAATAGTTGAGTTATAAGGCATCTGGAAGAAAAAAAAAATGCAGTGGAAAAATGCAGAACACGAGGATGTTTGGTATAAAAATATTTTAAGTATAAAGTGAAGAGAGGTCCTCCTAAGAGCAAAGTTCAGTGCTGCACATATTATGTAGGGGCCCCCTTTTGAGTTGGTCCTCCTCATGTTGTCCTGTGTGTTGTTCAGGAAAGGCACTTGCATGAGCGCTTCAGCCCTTTCAATTAGCTGATTGGCAGTAGTCCCTGGAGTCCAGAACGTCACTTACCTAATATTGAAAGATTTAATTACTATTTAAAAGAATGGATAACCCTATTATTTTTTACATATTAATGAAAAGTAGGATTATTATTATGTAAATTGCATCTGTACTCTTGGTCTTTAGTATATAATGTATATTAAAAAATGGAGCTCGTTCAGTGTTCACTTATACCTCAAACTCGATCTCCTTTAAAGGTACTATGGACCAGATGCTCATACTAAATAAGAGATATGTCAGAGCAATTATTTGTACATATGAATTTATTAGATCCACACGTAGTACATGGCATCAATTCATGAATACAAAAAGGATCGTGTATCTCACTAGTGTTATTAAAATGCAAACTTTATTTTTAGGTTAAAAAACTTACCCTATTAAATCCCTGAAAAAACAAAACAAAAACTATCTATACAGGGTTCTTGCCCCAACAAGGGCGACCCCGCTCAGGAACCTCTCCCTGATCCGGAGACCCTTCTCACACCCTAGCAGGACAAACAAATGACCAAAACTCTAGGAGCAGTAATAGTCAATATTCAGATTGTGTATATTGGAATATAAACTGACACCACAGTCAGATGTCAAAAATTGCTGTTTACACAATGGTGATGCCTTTTTAAAGACACTGACACCAAGAGGCAAAGAATCATATAGTCAGCATTGGTCTCAAGAAACACAAAAATGCATTCAATGATTCCTTTCCAAACACATTCCAGATGCCCTCAATAATTTCTTCCAAACAAATTCCGAGGCGTTTCCCATGTGAATAATGCAGGTTCATCAATTGGCACTCCTAAAAGTGTGACCCTCATTCTCACACCACCAAAGTATGCTCAGAATCATCAGTCAGGGAAGAGATAATGCTCACAATACCCAAATGACCATGATAGTGGCCCATATGTAGATGGGTCGCACAGGTCCAGATGAAAGAGTTATGCCACCATGCCGTGGGGAGTCCAGATGGAGGATAGCTAAGATGATATCAATTCAACCAGGATTAAAGGGGTTTTCTCATTTGAAAGATCATAGTTCAACAGGTGGGGACAAAAAATCTAAGCTCGTCGGCCCTCGGTTACCATGAGCAAAGTGCTATGGTTCAAGAGAATGGGCCGTTTGTTTAATTGTTGGAAGTGAGAGAGAGCTCCGGTCGGGTTACGCCCAGGTCCTGCCCCCGGTCGTATTCGGGGACGCGCGTCAGAAGGAGTAACAGGAGAGAGGTTATGTATGGGAGGGAGCAGGGACATGAGTTCTGCCCAGCTGCCGCCCCTGGTGGTGTTCGGGAACGCACGTGAGACGGAGTAGCTGTGAACAGGAGCGCGCAGGTAGATGTGTGAACAGGGATATGAGAGATAGAGAGAGAGTTCACTGACAGCAATCAGTCGACGTATGCGGCGCGGGGTTTGCTGCGTTCACCGACAATCAGTGGTCCTGCAGCAGAGAGAGATTTTGTGCAGTCCCATGTAAACACAAACAGATAAAGCGTATTTGTTCTGCAGATCTGTAGAGGTCAGAGGTGTAATAATCTGCAGGATATATCACTGTGTGTGAGAGAGAAAAAAAATCACTCATCTTTCCCACAGTCCTTAATGACAAATGCCCAGTCTGGTTACAAAGTATGTAGAAAGAGCGAGAAATGTAAATATACTCTATGGAGTTACACTTAGCTTTTCACTTCCAATGATTTCTCAGTCTCCGACAGCTGAGAACCTCTCCCCTCCCCCCTGCTCACACAGAATGAATTCTCATGTGCACACTGTGGGGCGTGTCTTCAGAGAGAGATGATACTCCCGGCTGGGAGGAGAAACACGCCCCTCCATTTCATAAGCTCTTCTTAGCAACCAATACAGGCTGCCAAATGATGAGACAATAAAACCCCTTTAATGGCTATAGATACCTTTGATAATTTTTCACATGCTGTTGGTTACCTTTTGTTGAAAAAAAGTTGCACTGAGTTTCAGACTGCAGTTTTCATTCCCTTTTTTTTTAAACCCCGTGATATGCATATAACAGTCACTTCATAGTTTAAGGCTATGTTCACACGGCTTATTCTGGGACATATTTCAGCCCGTAATTCACCCCGTACTGAGAGAATTATGGGCTGAAATACGTCCCATTCATTACGGTAATCCACAGTTCTCATAGAGAACTATGGATTACGTCTCCTCTCCCTGCTCGCACAATACGCCAAGTGGGGAGAGAAGAGACATGCTACTTATTCACGGTGTTTACGCGCCGAGAATAATGCATGTCTATGGGGCCGGTGGGCTGCCGCTCCCACCGCCCCGCCTCGCTCCCACCCCGCCCCCGTACACATGGCGTAATTGCGGGGAAAAATAAGTCCCGCAATTAAGCCATGTGAACATAGCCTTAAACGTTGCATATGTGAGCATGTCTTTCCCAGTATTATAGTACATGCTAGATGATGAGTTTTTGTGCCTCAACGATGTAGTTGGTTGTATTAGCTGTTATGTTTCCATGAAGGCTCTAATCTCTACTGTGGTGACAGGCACTAATGGTGAGGAGGGTGTGAGCCATACAGTCTGTGTGATTCCCCACCTGAGCACTGCCATTTCTGCTTTCCTTGTTTACACTATGACACAGTACGGACTGCCTTACTTGCTGTCCCCAAAAACTAGGATGCTTTCCTGCTCCTCCTCCTATCCTCTAATTTGTTATGTGCAATATCCTTTCTGGTTTCTTGCTGGTCTACTGTAAGGGCATGTCCCCACGGCACCGGATTGCGCTTTTACAGACCATCTGAAAAACCAGCCGCAAACGGGCACAACGGGCTCCTATGCAAAACCCGTGCAGTAGTCCCCACTGCACTGGATTTCCGCCCGCGGGCCGTCCGAAAAACATTCTACATGCACATTGTTTCGTCCGGTTTTCAGATGGAATATGTGCAAGTGAATGTGAAGGGGGAGGGCTCATAGCAGAGAATAGCCGTCCCCCACGGCCCTGTGCTCAGCACACAATCTGGACAAATACCGGTTGGATAAACTGACCGGTATTTGTCCATTGCTGTGGGGACGTGCCCAAAGAGGAGCGAATGGAGTCCCATAACGACTATTTAAAAATTTGCTCATATTTACCTTTAGGGAACAAAATGCCAATTAATCAGTGCAAATGTGTCCATAACTTTTAAGTACTGTTTGTTAAAACATTGCAAACCCCCCAAAAATGGATGTATAAATATATATTTTTTTTGCTTCTACAGATGGCTTTTGAATGGTCGTGCTACCATACAATATCAATGAATGGATAAGAAGCCACAAGATGCCAATAAATGTCCAGATGCACACACCAGAGGATTGCTGATATTAAAAGGCAAGTGAAAAATCTGTAATACTGTAAAAAAAAAAAAAAGCTCGCAGCAGTTTGTGGCTAAGTAAGAATTAAACAAATAATAGTACTATTATAAAGTAATACTTAAGTATCAATTGAGAAAGAAAGTTTCCTAAACATGGAACGCTCTCCTTCTCCGTCTGCCTTGCCGCCCGACCTGCAGGTCCCTGCGGAAGGCTTTTGGGCCGAAACGTCGGACCATGTAGTGGGCATATCTGCTGTTCTTTTGTGCATTTTGCATTTCTATGGAGAGCTGATGACAGACTTTGTTAAAACATATTGTGTAAAATAATAAATTCCTTTCATCTGTAAAATCACTAAAGGAGTGCCGTGGATTTTCTACACATGGAACTTTAGCCTCTGGCCTTCCATAGAGCACCCGCATTGACCATAGTCGGTGTCCGGCACCACTATCTTTTCCTAAACATGAAACAAAAGTTGCCAAGTTGACATAAAGGTGTCTGGTACTGCAGCTCGTCCACATTAAAAAAAAACAGCTCACATCCTCCTTACTGCAGAATAAAATAATTGAGAGTTCTTCCAGTCATGTCTTTATTGCCAGAAAAAAGCGCACAGAATTTCTCAAGGTTGACAAACAATCAAAAAGTGGATAGCATGGGAAATGTCTGGGCTGTTGATGAGGACCTAACTGGGGTTGATTTACCTTATACCATTCGAGGCTATCCAGCAGTAACTCGGAGCTTATGTACATAGCATTTGACTATCCTGTTGAAACATCTGATTTTCTTTTTTGAGTGGATTTGTTAACGGAGCTAAAGGTTTTAATGGGGCCACCAACACGGCTATATAATTGGCCTCCATTTGACATGTTTCTGTCTAGATCTGTTTCCTTCAACACGATGGATGGAGAATGGCTCCTTTCTCTCTCCTATTAAACAAAATCTCAGTGGAGTGGTACATTTTGTACAAAGATAATCAATGGCCACAAGATGCTACAAAATAGGTTGTTCTGCAAAAATCTGTTCGATACTAAAGTGAACAGATACAATGGATCATGAAATACATAAACTATAGGTGTTAGCTTTCTGTTTTCTGTGAAAAAGTACTTTATTTTTTTTTTTTTTACACAAATACAGAAAAAGGACAGTTCAGCAGAATGAAAAACACATTGTGAATTTAGCAGGATGGCTTCCACCATAATTAAGCAAAATGTTGCTGTCGTTGGGTCAATACATTTTCTTTATTTTTTGAAGTGCTGCCTACTACATATTTTTCTCTATTTATGGCTTCCACATATAGACAACAGAATGAAAAGATCTACAACAAGAAAATAACAAAGGCTAATAAGAAAAGATCTTGTTACCTTGTTATAATCAATAAAGAAAATAAAAAATGGCAATAGGTTCCCTATTTAGGAAAACCATATTAACTCTGTGACATACCATTTATACTTGAGTATAAGCCGACCCGAATATAAGCCGAGGCACCTCATTTTGCCACAAAAAAAAAGGGAAAACGTATTGACTCAAGTATAAGCCTAGAGTGGAAAATGCAGCAGCTACTGGTAAATTTCAAAAATAAAAATGGATACCACTAAAATTACATAGGCAGGTATAGGCAGTTTAATGTCCACCATAGGCAGGTATATGTCCCCCATAGGCAGGTAGAGGCAGTTTAATGTCCACCATGGGCAGGTATATATCCCCCATATGCAGGTAAAGGCAGGTATATTTGCCCCATAGGCAGGTAAAGGCAGGGTTTTTTTTTTTTTTAAAGTAAAAAATACAAGTACTTACCTCTCTCCTCCACTGCTCCAATGCGCTGCGTCTTCTTCCCGACACAAGTGGCGTGATGTCATCAAGCCACGCAGGCAGCATGATGCCGTAACACGCTGCCTGTGTCTGATACTCCAGAAGGCCGCAAGTCTGCTTGCGGAGAAGGGAGCTCTCTGCTCAGCAATAGTATCTTCAGCTGTTTGCGCTCCCAGAGAAAGTGCATACAGCTGAAGAGATCAGCGCCTCACCATGGCAGTGCCCAGACGCTGTTGGCTGACTCGAGAGTCAGCTGTATGCTCTCCCACAGGAGTTGCATACAGCTGAAGAGATCTCTGCCGGCGCCCGGGCCATGGCAGCGCCCGGACGCCAACGGTGACTTGAGTATAAGCCGAGGAAGGCTTTTTCAACACAGTTTTTGTGCTGAAAAATTCGGCTTATACTCGAGTATATACAAACAGTGTAGATTTTAATTCAACTGAAAATTTGCTGTGGATATTTAATTAGTCCAAGACAAGGCTCATCCTGCAAAGCTGGTCTGTTACCACTCTAGAAAAGTAACTACGGTAGTTTCAGGTAGAATATTGCTTATTCCTAGTGATGTCCATACCTCTTAGAATTCAATTAATTATAAAAGTGGTGGAGCGTGACCGTTTGTTAATGATTCAATATACAGTATTATTAATTCTATTCATCTTAAGGTATCAACTACCAGGGCCAGTATGAATATAAAAATATCTTTATTTAATCAAAATGTTAAAAACCAAATAAAACAAAGCACCAAACATATCCAACAAGGGAAAATCAAAGAAACTGAGACAGCAGCATGGGGCTATACAGAAATCAGAGCTACATGCTAATATGTATTAATTAAGACTTTCCACAATATATAGACATATGTATAAAAAAAATGCATCTAATATATTTGCAATAGTAACAATATAAAATATAGCTAAGAATATTGCATAGCCACTAATAAGTACGACTGCACTGCATCAATAAATTCAAAATCACAATATGTCCTAAATGAAGTCTGTAAAAGATGATCATAAAGATAGTGTAGTAGAGTGATGTGGATATATCTTACCCCTAAACAACTGCCCCAGTCACTAGATGGACACAGTCCCTCACGTAGCCTTCCCCTGGGGACCTGTGTAAGACTGACTGATCTTACCTATTTATAGGGAATCACTAGTTCCTATTGCACCTGTGCCACGAAATAAGAAACAGAGGGATATAGGACTACTTAAAAATGGCCCCTAGATCCTCTTGATAGTTAGGCAGGTATATAGGTCCCCTCTATAGTTAGACAGGTATATAGGTCCTCTCTATAGTCAGATAGGCATCCCTTCATAGGTTGATACCTTTCTCTTTCCTCTGCCGAGTGCCTAGCTTTTCTGCCCGTTACTCTGCCTGGGTTGTGCGTCCTAGGAGTCGCTGTTGTAGCGTCCTCTCATAGTTAGGCAGGTACATAGGTCCCCTCATAGACAGGTATATAAGTCCCCTCTATAGTTAGGTACACAGGTCCCCTCATAGTAAGCCAGGTATATAGGTCCCCTCATAGTTAGGCAGGTACATAGTTCCCCTCATAGGCATGTATATAGGTCCCCTATATAGTTAGGCAGGTATATAGGTCCCCTCATAGTTAGGCAGGTACATAGGCCCCCTCCAAATTTAGGTACATAGGTCCCCTCATAGTAAGCCAGGTATATAGGTCCCCTCATGGTTAGGCAGGTACATAGTTCCCCTCATAGGCATGTATATAGGTCCCCTCATAGTTAGCCAGGTACATAGTCCCCATCCATATTTAGGTACACTTGTCACCTCATAGTAAGCCAGTTATATTTGTCCCCTCATAGTTAGGCAGGTACATAGGTCCCCTCCACAGTTAGGTACATAGGTCCCCATTATAACTAGGCAGGTATATAGGTCCTCTCTATAGACAGATAGGAACCCCTTAATATGTAGGTAAGTTTTTACATTGTCGGTGACAAACATAATAATCAAGTGTTTGTACTTTTGTTTCATCACTGTCCTGATTGCAAAAGCAACGTATAAAAGAATAAAAGTGATTTTCTTTACTTACTTGTCATAACAAATCAGGGAATGACACTCATTAGCCAGGAACAAAATTTGTGTTACATAGTGTAGTATATTGAGGACCAGTAAGTAATCTTCCCTAGGATTATAAAAAGTCTAGCGCAGCATAGTGCTCATTTACAACATGGAAGCCAATATTTGTTGCAGAACACTAGACTGATGCAGACCTACATTTCTGTATACTGCTGGTCAGGGTTTGGCCACACGGCAGCGGTAAAATGCCGATCTCATTCTGTCTAAAGAATCTGGACGGTATTTTATCATCTTTTAAATGGTTTTGGGGGCCGGTTCTGTCCATGGTTTGTTGATTCGGCTGTCCCCATTAACCATTGAACCATCTGGAAACAGGGCAGAAGATTGTGCATGTTTCAAGTTTTTTGGACATTTTTCGAATTTGAAATCCGACCGTCAGAAGATCTGAGCAGCTGGGTAAACTACAGCTTGGATTTTCTACTGAAGTCTATGGGAATGGTTGACAGTGGTTTTCAAATCCGAAAACCATCTGAAAAACTGACTGAAAACCCTGCCGTGTGGACGTTTTTTGTCTCCATCCAGACCTTGCTACAATATGTAGAGCTGCACCCTTCACCAGTCTGCTGGATGCTGTAGAGCTGTATACTCACACATCTATTTAAAGGGAATCTGTCGTAATTTTTTATTTTTTTTTACTTATTAAATCAAGCCCCTGATCCATATTCTTTTCCTCTCAGTTGTTCTTATTTCCTGATTGTAGATTTCTCTATTCAGTCGTCTATATATGATTGTGGGGAAGACATTCTTGCTTGCACGGCTTTAACAGCAGTCAGAGAGATGCTTTACAGCAGCATCATGCACACAGGAGCCTTAAGACAGATTCTGTCCCATAGACTTGTATAGGAGAGTTTTCACTGTAAAGGGAGTCGAGAGGGGGAGCTGTGACATCTCCTCTTGTGACTGGTGGATTCTGTGCTATCTGTACACAATGGTGTCTCCTTTCAGTTTGACCCTGCTTTTACTGATAATGAGCAGACTGCTGAAAAGCTCTCTCTACAGAACAGGAAGTGTCAGACTATTATTAGGCTTAGTGGCCAAATTGAAAACTGCAGGACTTAAGAATTATTAAAAAAAATACTGAAAGTGATATGGAAAATTAAAAAAAAACTTAACCAGAAATTCCTAAAAAAAATGTGTTTAACATAAAAAATGTGAGTTAAACAATAAGTCATTTTTTGATGAAACATCCCCTTTAACTTCGGTCCTCATGTGATGAAAAGTAACTGTTGCTTTGGCATCATTTTATTTGGTTCTGATTGTTTGCCATAGACCTTTGTGATGTATTGGCCCACATGCACTGATTACTCTTTAAAGTCACAGTTTATTTGCACGATTGCGAGTAGTCGTCCATTTTTTTCTAGCATACCAACAAACACAACCAGTATTTAGTATCATTTTATATAGACTCTACTTTTTCCTGCTTCTTCCCCGCTCAGATCCCCTGACAATATCTTTTGTACGGAATATTAAACGATGTTAGAATACAAATCTTATGTATTTATCCTCATAGGGTAATGACAACGATGATTAAGATTATTTTTAGATGACGAGTAGTTATTGACTGGGTCGCCCTTTTCAGGGCGAGCGCTCTGTATCTAGGTCTGTAGGGTATCATTACCCATAAAGGATCACCCAGGGACAGATACACACATTTTCTTCGGCATGATAACCCTCATCAAGGACTGCCTATAACATTCATATATTTTTTTTCTATTGTGCAGGGTTTAATCCTGTGTTTTGGGCTTTTTTACCTTGTCTGTATGAACCAGCTATCTGAATTTTTTTTTGTACTGTGGAGCTCTATATTTCTATTTTTGTAGCATTGCTTAGATTTTAAATCTGTATTTAAAGTATTTTTTTTTATATTTCGACCCTCCACTTTTGTTTAGCTATATTTGGTGCTTGGAGAATTTTGTGGTTCACCAGATTATGAACACTATTATTCTGTTTAAAATGTATAGACAAGAAATCTGCACAGGAATATTACATGAGTGACTGGGGGGTACAGTATTGCTAGTTTACTTATAGTGATTGATGAAAGTGAGTACATTTTGTCTACAGCACAACATACAAACTTGGTGTGATGTGAAAATAGCTTCCATTTCAAAGGCCCCAAAACTTTGTTGCCATCTCTTTTTCCAAAGGAGAGAACCTCTAGCTGGACAGTCAGGTTTCATCCTTTCTTCTCTGATGTTGCTTCTTGGGCACACGCATAGAGCCACATGGGGTTATGTAGTTTAGAGAGGTATAGTCACATACATGCTAAACATAATGGATTGTATTAATATATCCCATGTGGCAGTGAGGTGTTTTTTGTCTCTGTGTTTGAATTCTAGTGTAATGTGATAGTTTACTAAATTAGAGACATTTTGCATGTAAATATATACAGCGATAATACTTGTCTCTTCCATGTAATGAGTAATGCTTCATTAGCAATTCACTAAGCAAGAACTTCAAGATAAAAAAGCCAATGAGAAAAAATTTAACATTTTAGGAATAAGATGGAATTAACTATTTACTGTAATTTTTTTACATCTACTATTGACTAGATTTATGCCGTATATTTGGATGCACTAGTGTTTTAGTGACCATGAGCAGCTGGTTTGAGCTTATTTTGCTTGTACCACATAACTTACTGGGCAGTTTCAACTGATATAAAGTGGGGAGGTAAAGTAGTTAACCACCAATTGTGCAAGTTCTCCCACTTAAAAAGATGAGAGGCGCCTGTAACTGACATCAAAGGTCGACCTCAACTATGAGAGACAAAATGAGGAAACAAATCCCGAAAATCACATTGTCTGATTTGGAAAGAATTTAGTTGTAAATTATGATGGAAAATAAGTATTTGGTCAATAACAAAAGTTCATCTCAATACTTTGTTCTATCTCCTTTGTTTGCAATGACAGAGGTCAAACATTTTCTGTAAATCTTCACAAGGTTGGCGCACACTGTTGTTGGCATGTTGGCCCATTTCTCCATGCAGATCTCCTCTAGAGCAGTGATGTTTTGGGGCTGTTGATGGGCAACACGGACTTTCAACTCCCTCCAAAGGTTTTCTATGGGGTTGAGATCTGGAGACCGGCTAGGCCACTCCAGGACCTTGAAATGCTTCTTACGAAGCCATTCCTTCATTGCCCTGGCGGTTTGCTTTGGATCATTGTCCCAGCCACGTTTCCTCTTCAATGCCTTTGCTGATAGAAGGAGGTTTGTACTTAAAATCTCACGATACATGGCTCCATTCACTCTTTCATGTACACGGATCAGTCGTCCTGGTCCCTTTGCAGAGAAACAGCCCAAAGCATGATGTTGCCACCCCCATGCTTCACAGTAGATATGGTGTTCTTTGGATGCAACTCAGCATTCTCTCTCCTCCAAACACGACGAGTTGTGTTTCTACCAAACAGTTCTACTTTGTTTTCATCTGACTATATGACATTCTCCCATTTCTCTTCTGATCATCCAAATGCTCTCTAGCAAACTTCATATGGGCCCCGACATGTACTGGCTTAAGTAGAGGGACACGTCTGGCACTGCAGGATTCGAGTCTCTGGCGATGTAGTGTGTTTTGTTGGTCCCAGCTCTCTGCAGGTCATTCACTAGGTCCCCTCGGTGGTTCTGGGATCTTTGCTTTACCACTTTTGTGATAATTTTTTTTTTTTCACATTCAAAAAACGTAATTTTATTCAAGAAAATGAAGTATTACAAATAGTAGCACAAAGTAAAATAACAGATGGGCAGATTTCCGCACCAGTAATGCAAGTATCATATATGTACATATCAAAACCAAGACATGAAATCAAATCAGAATAATGAACTAAACAAGTTACATTAACTTCTCATTATGATCTAACGTATTGTGCAATGGTGTACTAACACCAAATCCCACAACTGGAGTACAAACTTTTGTGATAATTTTGACCCACGGGGTGAGATCTTGCATGGAGCCCCAGATGGAGGGAGATTATCAGTGTCTTGTATATCTTCCATTTTCTAATTATTGCTCCCACAGTTGATTTCTTCACACCAAGCTGCTTGCCTATTGCAGATTCAGTCTTCCCAGCCTGGTGCTGGGCTAAAATTTGGTTTCTTGTGTCCTTCGACAACTCTTTGGTCTTCACCATAGTGGAGTTTAGATTGTGACTGTTTGAGGTTATGGACAGGTGTCTTTTATACTGATAAGTTCAAACAAGTGGCATTACTACAGGTAATGAGTGGAGGACAGAGGAGCCTCTTAAAGAAGTTATTACAGGTCTAAGAGCCAGAAACCTTGCTTGTTTGTAGGTGGCTAAATACTTATTTTCCACCGTAATTTGCAAATAAATTCTTTTCAAATCAGACAATGTGATTTTCTGGATTTGTTTTCTCATTTTGTCTCTCATAGTTGAGGTCTATCTATGATGCCAATTACAGGTCTCTCACATCTTTTTAAGTGGGAGAACAATTGGTGGCTGACTAAATACTTTTTTCCCCCCATTGTATGTGCTCTGATTGAAAGTACTTCCTGCTCCTGCACACCATACCTTCAAATGACAGCTCAACCTTGCACTATGACAGCAAGCTGAATTACATTACCTAAACCTAGTGCTCATCTAAAGTTAGGCACATTCTTTGTTTTCAGTGCTATTATGATATCATACATTAGTCATTATAAAGGGAGATTCACTTGAAATTGGCCCTGAATATTCTGTAACAATGCTTATTAGGATGAAGTAATCTGATTAAAATAACATGCCATGTGTTCCTCAGTATATGGAGTGTCACAAGACGCCTCTCGTCAGGCAGTCACCTCTCCCTGATCCTGCTCCGCTCTCATCCTCCACATGTACCCATTCTCTAGGGCGTGTGCACACTGGCTTTTTAAAATTTAAATGGTCAGTGCACTGCCGATTACCAATTACCAGTCGCTGGACCCTTTATTAGATCACTTCCCTCCACACTCTTTGCCAGTTCATTGGTTTGCTTCTTCCAGTTTTGTGCATACCTACATTTGTTGTTCCTGTTATCTGACCCCATGCTTTTGGTCTTTGACTATTCTTGGCCTGCTCTGACCTTACTGCTGACCCGACTATTTTTCCACCTGCTCCTTTTATACCAGGTTTCTACGCCAAACTTGAGAAGTGCCTCTTCGAGCTGAGCAATCTACCTTTCCTTGGGTACATTGTCTATGAAAACAGATTGTAGATGGGTTCAGCAAAATTGTCTGCTGTTTTCCAGTGGCCTCGACCTGTTGGTCTTTGGGCAATAGAACATTTCTTGGGGTTCACAACTACTGTCGTCATTTTATTGAGGCTCTTGCTAAGAAAAACAGTAACCCTAAGCTTTGGCCACTGGAAGCTGAAGATGCTTTTGTCAGTCTTAAAGCCGCCTTTGCCATAGCACCCGTCCTGACTTGACCAGATCTACAGAAACCGTGGATGTGTCATCCGTGGGAGCTAGAGTGGTTCTCAAGTAGAAATCTCTTAAGGGTTAAGTCGTCTCCCATGTTTTTTTTCTCTAAAACCTTCTGCCCGGTAGAAAGAAATTATATCATTGGTGATCGCGAACTGTTGGCCATCAAATTAAGACAATAAAAAACAAACAAGCGCTTCCTAGTGTTTTATTTTGTACAAGTCAAGGGAGTCTGTAGGTTTTTGTTATCAACTCACCTTGCTCAGTTGTACATACGGCTGGCTCAACTCTCCACTGACATGAATCTGGATTCCTGGTAAATTCTAATCAGGTAGCTGCAGCTGGTTCCCAGGCCTACGATCCACGAGGGTCGGTATAATTAACAATGACTACAAACTGCAATTTCTGACTGTAACAACTGGGTCCGGTACTGCCATCAACTCAATTAGTGAATGTTGAAACTAAGCACAGGCTACTACTTTTAAAAATTATATAATAAAATAAAAGTTTTTAATCCAACAAACTAACTACACCTTTCCTGTGATGTGCACTTCTTCAGGTTTTTATTGACAATTTCGGTTCGTATGCATCTTCCGGAAGGAGCATGTCACCCGGTGAATATTTACACCGACCACAAAAATCTCCTTTATCTTCATACTGCTCAATAAATCCAACAAATGAACAAGCTGGGTGGTCTTTATTGTTTTCCCAATTTGACTTCTTGCTTTACTGTAGGCTTGCATAGAAGCAGATCAAAGCAGATGCCCTCTCCCATCCCTCACATACTGCAGAGCTCAACTCCAAACCTCAGCATATCATTTCTCCAGAAAATTTACTGCAGCTTTTATCCAACAAATTCCTCCCAGGAAACCTTTTGTATATCTACCATGAGAAAAAGATTTCCTCAATGGGGCAACTCACCCAAGCTTGCTCATCATCTGGGAATTCAAAATACTTGGTTGCTAATTTCTCGACACTATTGGTGGCCTAATCTTGTTCAAGATGTTAAGGATTTTGTTCTCTCTTGTTCTTCTTGTGGCTATAATAAATCTTCTTGTTTCAAACACTCTGGACTGCTTTAGCCTTTTTGACACTCCTGAGAAACCCTGGACCCATATTGCTATGGACTTCATTATGGATTTACCACCCTCCTCTCATCATACAGTCATTTGGATGGTTCCTGATCGTTTTTTCCAAGATGTCTTATTTTGTACCACTTCCAGGTCTGCCTACAGCTCCTCAACTCGCCACCCATTTCTTACAGCATATTTTTCACTTACATGGAATGCTTCTCGATATCATGTCAGAACGTGGGGTAAAAATTGTCTCCCAGTTTTGGCATGCACTCTGCTCTCATATCCAGGTCTGCTCTCATCTGCCTACCATCCGCAATCCAACAGAAAAGTGGGTAAACCAAGTCCTCCGGAACTATCTTTGTCTCATCTCAAGACAATTGGGCCGACCTTCTCCCCCTGGTTGAATTTTTGTATCACCATCTGTATTCCAACTCTACTGGAACTTCCCAATTTTTTATTTTTTTTAACAAGCGACTTCCTCACCTTCTTCTCCCTCTACCTATAGCCTCTGAAATTCCAACTGTGGACTCCCAAGTCAAAGAAATGTTTTGAATCTGACAGGATACCAGGTAGTCTCTCTTCCGAAGATCTACCCACACTAAGGACTTTTTTTGGGTGTATTTTGCAGCAAAAAACTGTCGTAGTCCTATTCTTTATATGTATAAACAGTCATGCACCAAAATTAGGCGCATTTTGCGCCAGACATGACACATTTAAATGCGCCTAAGTTATATAGTTACATAGTTTGTAAAGCTGAAAAAAGACAGACGTTCATCCAGTTTAGCCTATTGTGCTATAGTGTTGATCCAGAGGAAGGCAATAACCCCAATTAGATAGAAGCCAATTGTCCTCATTTTAGGGGAAAAATTCCTTCCCAACTCCGATCTGGCAATAAAAATAAAGACCTGGATCAACGACCCCCCCTCCAGGATCCTAGTCACTTAAATTATTTCAGTGTAGAAATGCATCCAGACCTTTTTTGAACGGACTTTACCATGACAAGTTTCTCTGTTATAGAGTTCAACAGTCTCACTGCTCTTACAGTAAAGAATCCTTTTCTATGTTTTTGTAGCAACGTTCTTTCCTCTAGACTTAGAGGATGCCACCTTGTTCTCAATACAGTCCTGGGTATAAATAGATCTTGGGAGAGATCTCTATATTGACCTTTAACATTTTTATCATGTCCCCCCCGAAGCCGTCTTTTCTCTAAACTAAATAACCCTAACCTTGCTAATCTTTCTGGGTATTGCAGTCCATTCATTCCTTTTATTATTTTTGTTGCCGCCTTTGTACCTGTTCAAGCTCTACAATGTCTTTCCTGTGCACTGGTGCCCAAAACTGTACACAATATTCCGTGTGTGGTCTAACCAGTGACTTGTATAATGGGAGAATAATGTTCTCATCATGTGCATCTATGCCCCTTTTAATACACTCCATAATCCTGTTTGCCTTGGCAGCTGCTGTCTGACACTGGCTGCTACAGTTGAGTTTACTGTCCACAAATCCTTCTCCATGTCCTAGCGTTTTTCCATTTAACAAGTAATCATGGATTGGATTTTTCCTCCCCATGTGCATAACCTTGCATTTATCAGTGTTAAACCTCATCTGTCACTTCTCATCTGTCACTTCTATTCTACTGTGCAATCCATGTATAAGGTCATTAATGAATATATTAAAGAGAATAGGGCCCTGTGTACCCCACTAGTAACAGGGATCCTGTCTGAGCATGTACTATTAATCACCACCCTTTGCTTTCTATCACTGAGCCAGTTACTTACCCACTTGCAAACATTTTCCCCCAGTCCAAGCATTCTCATTTTACTTACCAACCTTTTATGTGGCACTGTATCAAATGCTTTAGAAATATCGAGGTATATGACATCCAGTGCCTCACCCCGATCCAGTCTAGAACTAACTTCCTCATAGAAGCTGATGAGATTAGTTTGACAGGACCGAGCTGTCATAAACCTATGCTGGAACTGAGTTATACACTTATTATCAGTGAGATACTCTAGTATAGCATATCTTAAAAAACCTTCAAACATGTTAGCTACAACAGAGGTTAAACTAACTGGCCTGTAGTTTCCAGGATCACTTTTTGACCCATTTTTTGAATATTGGCACCACATTTGCTATGCGCCAATCCTTTGGGACATACCCAGTTATTATATAGTCCATAAGTATTAAGAATAGGGGCCTATCAATCAAATTACTTAATTCCCTTAGGACACGGGGGTGTAAACCATCAGGACCTGGTGAATTGTCTATTTTAAAATTGTTAAGACGAAGTTCCACTTCTTCCTGGCAAGGCATACCACACAGCAGATTTATGAATCCACATATGACGGATTCATACATTCTGGCACACTATATACTCATTTAATACTCCTTAAAATTGGCGTTGTGGTTCCTCTTTTCTGACATGTTGTCCTAAGTCTCAAGCAGACAAAAAACTGAGTCTTCCTGCTGTGTTCCATCTGGGTAATAAAACGTGGTTATCTGCAAATATATATTTGCCTGAAAATTCCTCGTGTCAAGCTCCACCCACATTTTCTTGGACCATTCTCAGTGCTTCAGCAAATGAATCCAGTGTGCTACAAGCTCTGTTTACCTTCATGTATGTGGATCCTTAATTCCTTCCATGTCTCTCTCCTGAAGTCCCTGGTCCTCAACCGCTTTACTCAGTAGAAAACAGAACAGGCAGCAGAGCAGGGCAACTGGCTTTATTACCAACAGAGCACAATAATCTCACAAGGAGGAAGTACAAGGTTGTGCCTTAAAGGGGTTTTGTCATTTGAAGTGGTCGTGCTCTTCAGCTCATTCTATGAGATTGAATTTTAAATCCCGAGGCGAGTGTCTTCTCTCAGCTGGCGTGTCTCTCCTGCCAGGAGGTGTGTCTCTCCTCTCAGCAGGCGTGTCTCCCGTCACTGAAGAGCTGTGACATCTTCATTCTGTGTTAGCAGTGGAAGGGGAAGGTTGTCTGGAGAGCACAGCTATGCAACCTCCTGCAATGTTCTCTTGTCTGCAGAGCCTTCAGCTTCAGGCTGGCTCCACAAGCTCCTTTCTATGCTATAACCAGTTATACACACAATCTGAACTGATGAAACACATGTGAGGAATGCACACTGCCCCCCCTCTTCCCACTCTGTTATCAGACAGGAGACTGTGTGACTGTGTTTTATGGAGGGGACACAGGACAAAAGATTGTGTTATATGAGGGGATCTGAGCTAAACAGTCAGTAATTACCCAGGTCATTCACCTTAGAGCTGGGAGAGGAGTATAGAGCCAGCAGCCCTTTCAGATAGCTGGTTTCACTTTTGGTTTTAACAGCTCAGAGGGGAGTAAACAGTTTGCAGGCAGTCGATCACAGTGCAGGGGGCGTGTCCAGAGGCGGAATCCGACCGGTGTGTGTCCCAACAGGCTGAATGAAATGTCAGCCAGCCAATCAGAGAAAAGGGGGCGTGTCCCGACTAGCAGCTGCAAAAAATAGCTATTGATGCACAGTAAAGCTCATATCTGCTATACTAAGTGACTTAGGTAATGCAAATAAATTATAAAAGTGCTTATTTTTACTGTCCCCATAATCTGAGATATGATCTTTGTAGCGAGAAAACCCCTTTAAATAGGAAGTCCAATTAAACATGGGTGGAGCAAACCAGGAGATCCAGGCACAAGGCTAAGAGAACAGGGAACTTGGCAATGTTCAGCACAGGAGCTGTCAAGGAGTCCTAGAGTTCAAGTCCTGACAGTAGCCACCTCCTTTCAGGATGGCCTCTGGACATCTCAGAGGCTGGTTTTCCAATGTAAGCCTAGGGGCGTGAACATTATTTTCTGGCTCCCATGAATTTTCTTCTGGTCCATAACCCTTCCATTGTACAAGATATTGAAATCGACCTCTAAAAATTTTCTCAGCAATGTACTCTTCTTGCCCTTGGATTTTTACTGGTGCAGGTGGTGGCTGATTTCTTCCTGGAAAGGGGTTTTCATTGAATGACTTGAGCAATGACACGTGGAACATCGGGTGGATTTTCCGTTTGTTAGGAAGTTTTAAATGGAAAGCGACTTGGTTAATTTGTGCTGAAATCTGGAAAGGTACTATGAATTTCCGACCCAATTTTGGAGATGGAACATGTGTTTTTTGAATATTAGTAGAAAGACAAACCTTATCACCAACTTGAAAGTTAGGGGAAGCCTTGCGATGTTTATCCGTTGATTTCTCAGAATCTTCTTGAGCTTTTTGAGGCATCTCTATTAGTTTTTCCTGGATTTCTTTCAATTTAGTCTGTGGGTACCAACAGGGATAGGCGTACTTAATGGTAGGTTAGTTATAAATACTGGGTGTAAACCAAAATTAGCATAAAATGGGCTTTGCAATGTAGAACTATGTTTGGAGTTGTTATATACAAACTCTGCTGGTGGTAAATAGTTCACCCAATCAGGTAGAATAGAGATTGACAGTGACTCCTAAGTCTGTACAGAAGTTTTTCCAAAATTGTGATGTGAATTGAACACCTCTATCTGAAACTACATTGTCAGGAATTCCATACAACCTAAATATTTCCTTGACCATTAATTCTGCAGTTTTTTCAGCAGTAGGAATTCCTCTAGTTGGTGCGAAATGAGCCATTTTCTGTGAGTCGGTCCACAACAACAAGGATGGTAGTCATTTCCTTAGATGGGGGAAAATCCACAATAAAATCCGTAGAAATTGATCCCCAGGGTCTTGATGGAACTGGAAGCGGTTGAAGAATACCTAGAGGAGAGGATCGGGGTACTTTGTTTCGTGCACATGTTAAGCAAGAGGTAACATATTTTTTAACATCTTTCTTACAATTAGGCCACCAAAATGAACGAAGCAGTAGATCATAAGTTTTCATGACTCCAAGATGTCCTGCAAGTTTGGAATCATGAACTAATTTGAGGACATCAGTTCGAGCGGATTCAGGTACATATAATGTGTGTTCCTGCTTCCTAAACCCCTCTTTAAAAGAAAGATCCACATCTTTAGAAGGACGGTTAAGTAAAGAGTCATTCTGGTATCCATTTCTGAGCCTTGCTGAAAGTTCTTTGGAGTCAAGTATTCCTACAAAATTTTTGGAACACAAAATAGTAGACTCCTTTTTTAGAGTCTCTCCTGTGGTTCAGCAGGAATCCTGGACAAAGCATCAGCCGTGCCATTTCTTGAACCTGGTCGATAAGAAATAATGAAATTGAATCTGGAGAAAAATAAAGCCCACCGTGCTTGTCTTACCGATAATCTCTTAGCTGTACAGATGAACTCTACATTTTTGTGGTCTGTAAGGACAGTTACGGGATGATTGGCTCCTTCCAAAAGATGTCTCCTTTCAGAGAAGTCACCTTTAATGGCTAACAGTTCTTTATTTCCTATGTCATAGTTTCTTTCTGCAGATGACATGATATGTGAAAGAAATGCACATGGATGAAGCGCATCTTGTCTCCAACTTGTTGAGACAGGACCGCTCCCACAGCAGAGTCTGAGGCATCAACTTCAACAATGAAAGCTAATTCAGGATTTGGATGGACTAGTATGGGTGCAGAAGTAAAGTAGGTCTTTAATTTGTCAAAAGCTACTTGTGCCTCTGGAGATCACAAGAACACTTTGGTTTTCTGTGTAAGAAAGGTGAGTGGCAAGATGATCTTGGAGAAATCTTTTATGAATCTCCTGTAAAAATTTGCAAACCCTTTAAAGCGCTGAATATCCTTCAAATTTCTTGGAGTGGGCCATCACATTACAGCTTTGATTTTACTAGGATCCATACTTAGTCCTTCCGGGGAGATGATATATCCGAGAAATTTAATTTTTGTTTGTTCAAATTCACATTTTTCCAGTTTGATATAAAGAATATTATTCTGTAGTCGTTCCAGGACTGAGTGAACATGTCTGCGATGTTCCTCCAAGGTGTCTGAAAATATAAGAATGCCATCAAGGTACACAACCACAAACTGGTCTAAGAAGTCTCGAAAAACATCATTAATAAAATGCTGGAAGCTTGCAGGGGCATTACAAAGGCCAAATGAAATAACTAGGTATTCACAATGTCCATATGTCATTCTAAAGGCAGTCTTCCACTCATCCCCCGGACGAATTCATAAGAGATTGTAGGCCCCTCTTAAATCTAGTTTGGTAAAAATCTTAGCAGAGCAAAGTCTTTCCAGCAACTCGGCAATTAACCCTTTAAGGTCTAAGCCTGTTTTGGAGTTAAGGACCAAGCCCTTTTTTTCAAATCTGACATGTGCCACTTTATCTGTGAATAACTTTTCAACACTTTTACCTATCCATGTGATTCAGAGATTGTTTTCTCGTGACACATTGTGCTTTAATTTAGCAATTAATTTTGGTCGATAAAATCCTTGTTTAGGTGTGAAAAATATCGAAATTTTGTGAAAATTTGGAAAAATTTGCCATTTTCAAAGTTTAAACATTTCTGTGTGCAAGACACATAGTCACACCAAACAAAATAGTAAATAATTAACATCTACCATATGTCTACTTTGTGTTTGCATGATTTTTTTAAACATCCTATTATTTTTTAAGACATTTGGGGGCTTTAAAATTTAGTAGCAAATTTTAAAATTTTCAAGAAAATTTGCAGAACAGATTTTTTTGGGAACCAGGCCACTTCTGATGTGGTTTTGAGGGGCTTGTATGTTAGAAACCCCCATAAATGACTCCATTTCAGAAACTACACCCCTTAACATAGTCAAAACAGCATTTAGGAAGTTTATTAACCCTTTAGGTATTTTGCAGAAATTAATGAAAAGTGAAAGTGAAATTTCAAAATTTTAACTTTTTTGCAGATTTCCGATTTTTGTTCATTATTCATTGGAACCCCGTAGATTTTACCAAGAAATTGCAACTCAATAATGATTCTCCTTATTATGCAGTTTTTAGAAATATCCCACTTGTGGCCCATATGCGCTTTTTGACTCTTCCACAGGCCTCAGAATTGAAGGAGCACCTTCTTGTTTTAGAATATTTTTCAGGCTTTATTGGGGTAGTGATGGGCAGTGACAGATGTGGGAACAGAAGTTACAAACTGTCTTTTTAACTGATCAGACAGCTATAACAATATGAGTGAGGGGAACAGGGACTTGGCAATGAAATGGTTATTTTTTTTTGTGTGTTTTTCACTGTATGAGCCAGTGATGATCACTGGCAGAAAATTGCTGGAACTTGAAAGTGGCAAACTGTCTGATCAGACAGCTGCCACAAATAGATCACAGGGGCAGTGAAGTGATTAGGCAGTGGAGGGGTTAATAAAGTATTTCAGGCTGTGACAGCCCAGATCGCAGCACAGGGCACTAGGACCCAGCACAGAAATACGATCTCCTCACTCTCTCACACAGAGCAGAGCCCCAGGACATGGATCAGCTGTAATGGGTGAGTCAGCAGACTGACTGACCAATCCCAGGGATCCTTGGTAAGGGGGATCACAGGACTCCTGTGATTGATCACCTGCTGTGTAGATGTGCTAATTAGCTGTCAGAAACAGCAATTAGCATAGAGCTTTCATCTTATCTCTGCACAGGGAGACAGAAAGCTTTCATGACCTTCAGGGAATCTCAGGGTGCATTAACAGGCAGTGAACCATGACATTCAGGAACGTCAGGGTGCCTTAAAGGGTTAAGGGAAGAGGATAACGATTTATAATAGCAATTTTATCTAGTTCTCTGTAGTTAATACATGGCCACAGGGTTGATTCTTTTCTACAAAGAACAAGGGTGGCCTAGCTGGGAATGAGGAAGGTCAAATGAAGCCTTTCTTTAAATTTTCAAGTATTCCCTGAGTACTTTTAATTCTGGTTCAGAGAGGTTGTAAATTCGCCCAAAAGGAATGGTGCCTCCAGGAAGCAACTCGATTGGACAATGAGGAGGTAATTGATCAGCTTTTTTCTTGCTACTGACATCACTGAACTATTGTTACTGAGGTGGGAAATTATCACAGGTCTGCTGAGAAATCTTGGAAACTTGTACTTGGACAGATAACTTTTGATGACAATTGTCCTTGAAGTATTTAGAAGGGAGGGTAACAGTCCTTGACTTCCAGTTGATAGAAGGATTATGGATAGCAAACCATGTAATTCCTAAAATCACTGGAAACTTGGGAGACGAAATGAGATGAAAACTGATAGTTTCATGATGATTAGGTTCAATATAGATTCCAAGTTCAGTTGTCTCATGAGTTACAGGTCCAGATGATAGAGGTGATCCATCAACAGTTTCCATATCAATTGGCATTGATTTTGTTCTACTAGCAATGTTATTATCAAGTGCAGATTGTAAGTCCGTGAAATTTCCTCCTGCACCAGAATCCAACATGGCTGAACATTGCATTTTATGTTTTCCAAAAATGACTTGTATTGGGAGGACGAAATGAGAGGATGGGGAGTAATTTTTGTCCTTGTCTACAGTCATAGATGAGATGGTCTGCACAACAGAACAGGTCAAGATTGCTTTCTGTCTTGACACAAGTGCAGGCTATAGACCTCTGAATCTTGTTGGGACAGTTAATGGCGTAAAGTCTAGAGCCCCCACAGTAGAGGCACACATTTTCTGTACGGCACCTTTCTTTTTCTGCTGCAGTAAGAGGTTTTCAGATAACATCAATCTGCATAGGTTCAAGTGTAGTTTCAGTCCTTTGTTGGGTGTTCAAGGCCGATTGACTGAAGGCGTTGGTAGAACTGTTTCTAAACATCCGCAGCCTTTCCTTTCTACGTTCAGTAAGTCTCTGATCAATTCTGATATACAGTTAAACAAAGTCCTCCTCCTTCACCAGTTCTGATAATCCTCTTCGAAATTGACTCCTCTGGGCTGCTGGATTCCATGTGGTTTCAGCTATCCAGCGACGAAATTCTGCTGTGTATTCAGCAACTGAGCGCCGCCCTTGCTGTAGATTATGTAATTCGGCCTCGGCGGTGGCACAACGATTTGGGTCATCAAAAACTTGATCCATAGCACTGATAAAGTTGTCCAAGTCATTGAGAAGGTCACAGTTCTTTTCCACATAAGGCGAGGCCCATGCAAGAGCTTCATCTGTCAGAAGATTGATGATAAACAGCACTCTTTTTCTATCACTAGTAAAAGGAGCAGGCTGCATCTAGAAATAAATACTGCATTTATTCAAGAATCCTCGGTAATGATAACAATCACCATTAAACTTTGATGGCAGAGGCATGCGGGTATTAGAATCTGAGCCAGCGTTACGCATATCTAGAAGTTGCCTTTGAAGCTCAGTTACTTCCTTTTGTTGATCCAGCACCAGGGTTTGCAATTTAGAACATTTTCCTTTTTTTATATCAAGAAATTTTATTAGGGTTTCTGGTAAACATACATAACCAAAAACACAAAGAAAAAGCCCTGAAGAGCTAATAATAAAATAAATATCTGGGCGTAATACAATAATTGCAAGCAGATATAATAAGTGCTTATACAGATTAAAAATTAAAACATAATGTAAACATAGTATAAACATAAACTAAAACATAAAACTGCACCAACATAGAGAATAGGTATAAAACCCAAAATACGAAGTTATGATTTTGGCCCGAAGTGCAAATGAACATTGTAGAATATCAGAAAGTTAACCCAAAGAAAATTTTTCTTAATAAGTGGCATCAAATTCTTAAAGCTCAGCCACTTGTTGCCTCAGGGTGTTCACAACAGACTCTATTTTGGGTGAGATTATTCTGTAATGATCAGGAGCTGGTTTGGAGTCTTATGTTGTAGCTACTAGGTTACTTACTTCTAGGAAGCGTGGTTAGCAGAGCCTGAGGTCGGTACACGTGCGGGCGGTTTCAGTACTTGAGGAGTAGGCAGGAATCGTAGTCAGGAAGAAGGCCAAAGGTCAATGCACAGTACTAGCAGTGTCAATTTAGAGAGCAGGCAGGTATCATAGTCAGGAAAGTCAAAGGTCAATGCACAGTACTAGCAGTGTCAATTTAGAGAGCAGCCAGGTATCATAGTCAGCAAAGTCAAAGGTCAATGCACAGTACTAGCAGTGTCAATTTAGAGAGCAGGCAGGAATCGTAGTCAGGAAAAAGCCAAAGGTCAATGCACAGTACTAGCAGTGTCAATTTAGAGAGCAGGCAGGAATCATAGTCAGGAAAAAGCCAAAGGTCAATGCACAGTAGAAAACAGAACAGGCAGAAGAGCAGGACAACTGGCTTGATTACCGGCAGTACAAGTCTGGGCCTTAAATAGGAAGTCCAATTAAACATGGTTGGAGCAAACCTGGAGATCCAGGAACAAGGCTGAGAAAACAGGGAACTTGGCAATGTTCAGCACAGGAGCTGTCCAGAAGACCAAACAGCTCAGTGAGAAGATGGTGATGGTGATGCAGGAGTCCTGGAGTTCAAGTCCTGACAACCGGTGTGTATGTGGAGATTTTTGAATAGATTGTGCGTTAACAGAAGGTTACTTTCAGCAAGATGTGGTAACTTGTCACACATCAGCAATGGACATGGCAGATGTTTAGTTGGCAATGGATTCATTTTAAATTAGTTTTGACCACCAAGGTCGCTGGATTGGACACCACTAGAGTTGCTTCTTTTCGGTATGCTCAAAGGAAAAGTCTGTTGGAACAAGCTTTGAACTATGGAAGATTTTAAACAAAACATCTAATGTGAAATTGGAGATATTACCATCCATAGGCTTGCAGAAACGTTCAGGAACGTGGAGCATTGTTATTATTTATTTTAAAGTGCCATTAATTCCTGAGCGCTGTACATTCAAGCATCATGTCGAAATGTGTCTGGCAGAAAATGGAAACCACTTCCAGCAAATCAAATAATATAATTGATTGTATATATGTCGAAGTATATAGCACATGTTTTTTTTTAGTTCAGATTGCTTTATCATAACAGAAGTTACAGCAGAATATTCAGGGTCTGTGAGTGAGAAATACTATATATACATATTTGCCATCGCTATGAAGGGATTTAAATTTTAGAGATAAGAGTGATTGAAAAACAGTAGAATACAATAAAATAGTATGTTATTATCAAACATGAAAGACTTAAAAAATGTGCAACTAACATTGAAATATGTAACACGCTATGGGATTTGAGCATATACAACATTTTGTGAATACAGTCACAAAAACATTTTTTGAAAAGGCACATTTCAGTTACAAAAAAACTCTGTAAACCTACACATAACTGCTCTATTATCACAGTTCAATTAGTAATGGTAACAGGTTCTTAAAAATTCTATTTACTACATATGCACATGTACAGTATGTAAAACAAAATTAGAAATGGTTTCTTTTGCTTCTATCTGATATTGGCGATGAACATCCTCATCAGATGCAGGTTCAACTAAGAGAATAAAGCCCTCTTCTATCCAAGAGTGTAAATGATTTTTCCAGTGGTTTACCATTGTATTTATCTACCAGTAGCAGACATTGGATATTTCCATATATCCATGGCAGATATGATTCATCATGTTTTTGTGCTTTAATTTTTCAAATTTCGCTCATGTTTTGTCTTTGAGTGGTACCAATTCTGCAGTGACGTCTGAATGCTCTTATTAGTCAGTTGGACATTGGCTGATTGAATTGCTGATTTTTAAATCTTATATTTCAAAAGATAATCATACGACTGCCGTATCCTGGGGCGCTAAGTCAACTAGCTCCGTAATTAAGAAAATGAATGAGTGGCTAGAACAGAAAAAGGAGAGGTGATTTGGAAGGGGGCAGGATAAAAGATTATGAGTTATTTAAAGTCAAGTAAGATTTGTCACCACCATACAAAACCAGCCGAGCGTATATAAAAGTCCTTTTTCATGAATAAATGAGAAAGAGGCGTGCCTTTGCCTCGAAACGTTGCAGCAGGTGCAGACGTCTCAAGCCCGGTCTCCCAGCGTTACTCCGTATGTATGTGAATTCGAGCAGGGGTCTCAGAAAGGTATAAATTTCTGATGTAAAACGGGTGTGCCGCAACCAATCTAATTTTCACTTTTTACAAATTTCCCTTCCCCCGATAAGAAAGTGTTTTTATATAAAAAGCTGGATTGAATTTAAAAAAAGTTTTTTAAGGACTTTTATATACGGTCAGTGGTTTTGTTTGGTGGTTTAAATAGTGCCCGGAAATAAGGAGGCCCCGGTCCCCATGCTCGATTTGATACTTGGATTTTAATAAAAGGTTGCGTTTTTTGATATTTTTTAAGTAAGTTTTTGTCCCCCTTTTAACATTCCCAGGTATCTTTTACATAAAATTTACATACTCAAAAAAAGTTAGGGATTTTTGGGGGTTTTTTGGGTTTTGGAAATTTTTCTTTGATAAACAAAAAAAATTTCTTGAATTTTTTTTTTTTTCAATTTTAAAGGGCCTTTTTTTTAACTTTAGAATGCCCCCATGTTCAATCGTCCAAATTTTTTCGAAAACTTTTTACACAATTTCTGATCTCTTAAAAAGGAGTTTTAATGGCAAAATTTCAAACAGGTGGTTGACCCCAAGAATCACCCAAATTTAAATTTAGGGGAAATCAAATTAAATTTGGGGATTTAAAAAATCGTCCTCTTTCTCCGGGTTTACTTTTTGACATCATGGCCCAAAAGCAACACATCACCTAAACAATTTATTTAACAGTAACTTGCCATTGCGAGGCTTCAAGCACTTCAGACGGAAGTGGACATTGAGCTTAGAGTGTCATCAGCAGGTTGTATCAGAGATACAGAGAGACTGGAAGAGTCACAGAAAGACAAAGTGGACGTCTTTTGGCCACTTCACAAATGTTGACCGTTTTTTTTTTTAAACAATCCCCTGGGGAAAATGGATGGAATGCCAACACATCTCCGACACGTTTAAAGTAGATTAAAAGGCCACCAAGGGGTCCCCTGCTGAGCATGCGTAACCGTTTAATCAGCATAGTCTAAATCACAAGCTTGCATTTTCCTTTTTGACTCCTATGTTTGATCCATGAAGTACCTCCATGGTATTACATAAATCCTTAGGCTTGTTGGGGATTTAACGACACTTTGAATTGTGTTGCCAGCATTTTCAATTTGATTGTGATTTTGCCTTCACTCTTCATGACCTAATCTTCTTAGTGGCTAGAGTTTGAACTCTGTTTCTGGTAAGGTCGGAAGTTTATGTCAAAAATTTATCCTCCCCCCACCCCAACTATTTAGTTTTTCCCCATTGATCAAACCGAAAAAAACCCCCTTTTTTTAATTTGGGGGTTTGACATGCTCTTTCTTTTTTAAAAAAGGGGTGGTTGTTTGCCCCTTTTGGGCTGGGGTCTTTTCTGGGGCAGACAAAACTGCACTTGTTCAGTGTTCCCCATGTGGTCCATAGGAACTCAGATGCGTTGGTAAAAGTGTAGAGATAACCCTGGACATGACAAGATCTTTCCCCTTGTTTGGAAAGGTTTTGGTTTCTTATCTCTTGTTTTAATTTTTTTATGGGAAAATCCTCCCCTTTAATTTGTAGCCCCTTAAAAAGAACTTTTGAGCATATCATTAAAAAGTTTTTGGATTCCTGTTTTGCTTTTTTTTCAAAAATTTTTGTAAAACATGTTCCATTTTCGGTTTTTTTGAAAACCCCCCCCTTTTTCCCTTTTGAAAAATTATTCCCATTTATCGACCCCAAAGTTTTTAGCCCTGTTTTCCGACTTATGTAACCCCTTTAAAAAGAACAACCAAGAGTACAATATTTTGTATTTTCCGAAACCCATAACATGGTATTGCCCTTGGTTTTCTTTAGGGCCCTTTGCTGTTGGGAACCCCAGGGTTTTAGGTCCCACTTGTAAATTAACCCCCTTAGTTTTTGGGGCCCAAGGCGGGGAAAAAAGGACAAAAAAATCAGTGCCTAAATTTAAAAACCATCCGAAATGCAGCTTTGAGTTTTGCAATAAACCAAAAATAAACCCCTGGACAATTTGTTTTTGAACTTAGTTTTAAAATTGGCCTCCTACCGGGGTTTTCCATTTTATTGGGTGGTGGTGGATCATGGTTCAAAAATTACCCCCTTTTTGTTTTGGGTTGTCTAGGTTAAAATGGGCATTTTTTAACCCAATTTTCCCAAATGCCTTATAAAAGGAAATTTCTTTTATTTTTAAAAATTTCCCCTTTAAAAGGGTGTGGGTCGGTTTAGCCAACCCCCCGTTCCGATCCCCCAATTTCCCAAACCTAAAATCCTAAATCCCTTCATACATGGCGCATTTTTAAGGGGATAATTTTAAATCTAGAAAAGGTGGTAATTTCAGGGGGGTTTTTAACCTTATGATAAAATTTAATAAAGCTATTTGGGGTTTTAGAACAGAAAATGACAAGAAAAAAGGGTTTTAACAATGTTTTGTTCTTTTGGAAACACTTGTGGGTTAGGTTAAAGGGGAAAAAGCTTGTATTTGTACCCAAAGTCCGGTCTGCACCAACATTGGAAATTTTAAAAAAAGGATTGGGATCAGTTTTTTGGGTTAAAGGGTTTCAGAGCCCGTAGGGATTCGGCAGTTTTGAAAAAAAAAGGGGATTTCCAAAAATTTCAAACAAATTTTTAAAAATTAACTTTTTGATTTTTGGGCAAAACAGTAAAAATGCATTTTACAGGAAAAGAATTTGCTAACTGAGCAGATCTAAATACTTGCAAAAAAAATTTACTTTTTTGAAATAAGTTGGGGTAAGATAAAATGTATATAAAATTACATTTCCCCTCATGTAAAATAAGCTGTAGTGGAGGGAAAGAGATATGGGCCCTAAAAGTCAAAGTTAAAACCATTTTTTCCATTTTGTTTTGTCATTTGTAAAAATATATTTTTTGGATATGACTTTAGAACCAAAAAAATTTGGGTAAATATGCAAAACTTTGCGGGAAACTTTTTGTGGAGTTCTGAATTTGTTTTGAAAAAATTAGTATTGCCTCCTTCAGACCCGGGCGTACATAAACCTAAACATCTGTTTCATTATTTCCAGGCTAGGGAACGGTCTCTTACCCCAATTTTTTGGGGGCAAAGGCAAGGGGCCGTGACCACGGGGGCAACCCTCTCAACTTTGTCGGGTTTTAAAAAGGAATTCCCTTCGGCCACAGTAAGGTTGGGGGGTTGCCCTTTTACTTTTTGAAAGCGGGTGAAAAAAATTTTGTTTTTTCTGTTTCCCCGGGGGAGGGGATCTTTCCCCTGGGAGGGGAAATTTCTTTTCCCCTGGGGGGGGGGGGGGGTTTTCCCTTGCCATTTTCATCAATTACCTCCTCTTTGTGATGGGGTGAAGATATGGGGGGGCCAGAAAGCACTGGCGGCCCCAAATGCCTTTTCTTTGCTTTGGGAACTAACGGGCCCCAAATTAAAATTATTTTTTTGGGGCCCCTTTCTTTTTAAATTTTTAAAACTAGTAATCTTTAAAAATTCCAGTTGTTTTAAACTACAAAATTTGAGTTTCCCCAAATATTTACAAATTTTAACTTTTTCCTTTCAATTTTCGGGTTTTTAAAAAAATTTGCTCAAAAAATTTAGTATAGCCCCTATGTTACAAGCGGTCTGCGTTTGCAATGAAAAAAATTTTTTGAAAGCAATTTTTAATGCCCTTTAAAAATTTTTCCCTTCCCCAAAATTTGTTTCAGTAGTGAGGGTTTATGAGGGGGCCCTTAAAAACTTAGTTTTCTTTTTATTTTCCCCCCCCAAACCCCCCACCTAAACCCACACCCCCAAAAGAGCAATTGGCTAATTATATTGTCTTTTGGGGGTTCTTTCCCCTATTCAAATGATGATATATTTTTTGGGGCCCAAATAGGTGGTATCCACTACTAAAACACTTTTTAAAAGGGAAGGGGCAAGTCAAAAAGTAAATTTTTGGGGGGAAATTTCCTTGCAATGATGGGAACCACTTTCCATAACTGGCATTTCGGCCAATAGAGACAGAAGAATGTAGTCGCTGACTAATTTTGGGATGGGGGGTGGGATTGCTGGTATCTTTCCCAGTTTAACCTTACGCTTTTCCCTTTGTGCTGGCCTTGGGAGGGGGTTCCCAGATCATGTGTTTACCCCTAAACAATAGAAAGGGAAAACTTTCTTCTGTATCCAGCCTTTTCCCCTTTGTGCCCCCCAAATTTTTTTTAAAAAAATTTTGGGTTTTCACATTGTTTTTCCTGTTAAACCAAAACCCAAAAGGGAAGGGGAGAAGGTATTCCATGTACTATATTCATCTCCTCCTACCATGTATGCTCTGTACCAAATAAAAACGGCGGGGGGATCAAAGAATAGAAAGTAAGCCCCTACTCCCAAAACCCTTTTAAAATTTTTATTATGGGGATATGAGGAGTTAATTTCTAACTCCATTACCTTTTGGCTGTAGTTAAAAAAAGTTGTCTTTACTTCAGGCTTTAAAACCTGCTTTTAAAGGGAAAGGAGCAAAGGATTTTTGAATTCAGGGGGCGTGCTTCTTGTCTGCCTTTCTCCCCCCTCTTTCCCCCCCCACCCCCAGCACAAGGGCGGGTCTCCTCCTCTGTATCTTCTATCAGCAGGGGGAGGGGGGAGGGGGTTTTTCCCGCCGGGGTTAACCCTGTGTGTGCCTGCCTGATCTTTTCCTGTCACTGCGGATCAGCTGGGACCGTCAGCTCCCCGGATTTAGGAGGGGGGTTTATTATGAGTGTGGAGAGGGTTTTGTGAAGCTGTGATTGCTAAAAGCAAAAGAGGGGGGATGCAAAGTGTTCCTATACCCCCTGATTAGCATTTCAAAAATTTAAAATCTCCGCAAAAAACCCGACCCTTTTTAAAAACAGAAACGGAAAACGGTAAATGTTAATATAATCAGGATGTGTCACTAATACAGAAAAAGCAGAAGGTTTCCCCAAAAGCTCCCCTGTTTTGTTCATTATTAAGTCACAGCTCCCCAGACACATCCTTGATTATAGTAACACAAGGGTCATGCTGTACCTTTTTATTGATCAAATTTCAAATTTTTGTTCCTCAATCTGTGTAGAGAACAGGAAAGGAAAAAAGGGGCCCCAAAAGGGTTAATCCACACAAAACACACAAAGCCAAAAACACTCCCCCCACCTTTTTCCCCCCAGAGCTTTCTTTTGCGGGGGGGGGGTCTGTGCTTGACATGTTTTCGAAGTGATGAGTCACCAGACCCGACAGCCAGTGAGATAAAGTTAAAAGGTCAGCTGCTTTTGAGATTTTTAGGAAACTGGGTGCACTAAATACTAACAGGGGGTAACTCCCAAAAAACAGTTTTGGAATTTGTAAAGAAAAATTTTAAAATTTTCCCAAAACTGTTTTTTTGACCGGGCCCGGGATTTGTTCCCCGTTTTGCGCCCGTCCCCAAGGCGCGGGGGCGGGCGGGGTTTCCCCCCCGATGGGGGGGAGAACAGCCCCCCCCTCCCATTGAGAAACAAACTTTCCCTTTCCCGAAACCGGCGGGGAATGGTGCTTCTACCCAAAGTTTTTTTCCGCCGGGACCCCCGGCGGCAAAAACCGCCAGGCGGGGAAAAAAACGTGCTGTGGGGACTGCTACCGGGTTTTCCATAGAGAAACCTTGTGTTTTTTTCGGCCGGTTTTTCAGGCGGTCTGAAAACCCGCCCCAAAAAAGGGTGAAAAAAACGGCCCAAAAAAACCCCTTTCAGTTTGGGGCATTTGGGCCCTTTGGGGGTGAAAAAATGCTGTAGTCTCCCGTCTTCACTTTTTTTTAAACAACATTTTATTTTGAAAAGTGATTAAATTCCCATTGTTGGTGGATCCCAAAGTCAAAATTTTCTTTTTGGCAAAACCCCTTTAAAAGTGGAAATTTGGGTTTTTTAGAACCCAGGCACCCTAAAATTAGGGGTGTATTGAATATACCCCAAAATTTTCATGGGGTTTTGGGTTAAAATTGATTTTGTGTAGTTATCTAGGTTAGTCTGCTCCTCACTTGGCAGTCTCGGGTGACAGACTCCTCAGACTTTCTTCAAGAAAATGTTTTACCTCCGTGGTCTCCTCATTCATATTATTTTGGATGATACGGAAGTTTGGGCAGTTTTTTTTTTGGTTTTGTTTAAGTCCTTTAAGATTTTCCTGGGGCTTTTTCCCTTTGGGGAAAAATTAGAAAAACTTTCAAATGGTGGCGATCAATGAGGTCATAAGCAAATTTAAAATTGGATATATAAATCCCACGCCCTAATTGGTCTGCGCTGCCCTTTCGTTTATGTCTTTTAGTCCTTTTGTTTTTAAAAATTTTTTTGCCCGAATCTGCTCAGCCTCTGGTGCCTTTTGTTGTTGATGTCTCTCAAAAAATTTAAGACATCTTGAAAGAGGTCCAGAAAAATTTAGAGGCCGCTGCTAAGGCCGGGGAAAGGAAAGTTAAAAGTTTTCAATGTTCCCGGTCACAAAAATTTCTTTTTGGGACAGAGTCTGGTTGCCTATAAAAAAAAAAGTTCTGTTTAACAAGACGGTTTCAATGGCCACCTCAGGTCCCAAGGCAGATTAACCTGGTTACATATTGTCTCAAGTTGCCACCTTCTTTACAGGTCCCCAGTAATTTCCATATATTCCTATTGTGCCCTCAGTCTTAAAAACAATATACACTCTATTATTCAAACAAACAGACGATGGCAACGCCCAGCACGGGCGATGCAATGCAACAACCGGGTCCAGGTATTCGTGAAATTAGCAATCTTTATTGACGAACACAGTGGTACAGCAGTACAAAAGGCTACAAACGGGTGAAAACTCCTAGGCTCTTGATCACAGTTAGTAAAATGGGAAATATTCACAGTTTAAAAACACAAGTTAGCCAATAGAAAACCACAGTCAGGTTTACATAATTTCCTGTGGTTAACTAAACCATTTAAGGGGACAGAGCAAAGAATAAATATATAGTCAAATGAAACAAATTAATAAATATATAGTAAGTCAGTTCTATAGTTAAAGCCCTGTGGGGCTCTAGTATCTAAGTTTAATATCCAATAGGCTTCCCTATATCTTACTTTGCGTGTCCAATTACCCCCTCTGTATGGCTTCTCAACCTGCTCAATGGCGTAAAAAACAGATCTGGAACAGTCTCCCCCATATGTCTGTTTTTTTGGATACTGTACAGATGCTCCGCTATTATTTACCTATACCGGGAGGTGAGCCGTTGCACCAGTTTATGTTTGGTTTCTACACTCTATTATTCACTTGAATTTAATGTAACTTCATTTTCTTTTATTTATATCACCATTTCCATTTTTATGGCACTTAGCTTAGTACATATGTGCAACTTTATATGTAAATATGAAAAAAAAATTCTTAAGAACCTGCGCTATCCCGATATTCTGAAATGTCCGGATTAATCCATAGCATGTTTCCTCATGATCACTTATTCTTGAGTTAAACTTTCTTGAGTTGTTCTCCATGTTCCGCGGCTCTGCTTCGCTCTCACGGCTTCCGTGTCACGTTTCGGGGTCCACCCCCTTTCTCAAGCGTATTATGCCCCCAGGTCATTACCAATGCACATTTTGTCTCTGTTCTCAAATCTTCAAATTTTGAGGTTGAGCAGATTCCATATTAAGTTAATTTGTGGAAAAATCTTCGGCTTATTTATCTGGGACCTGTTATCTACTCTTAGCCGTGATCCTTGGCTATGTTTCAAACTACCCTCCTGTCTCATCCTCTGGCCTAATAGAAAAGAATAGGTTGCACTCCAAAACTTGAATTTTCCAAATTCAATTTTCCCCAAAACTTTTTTATTATTCCAAATGACAGCGAAGTCGGCAATGATGCACGTGTACTGGTCCGATAAAAATGAATCATGAAAAACACGAATGATGTAAAAAATGTAGATTTTATTGAGAAAGATCTAGTATGTAGATCGAAACATTTGTTATTAGAATCCTAAAAAATATAGATGTACAGAAATGGATCGTTGCACATGAAGTCGGCTTTTAAATATTGTCATTTGGAACAATAAAAAGTTTTTGGGGAAAATAAAATTTGGAAAATTCAAGTTTTGGAGTGCAACCTATTCTTTTCTATTTGGTTTTTCCTTTTTGGTTTGCACCCTGTGGGGACCATGATCCGAAGAATAAACTCATACATACATCCTCGGCTAACCATTTATTAGTGAAAACCCCTTGGGATGAGATTGGGGAAAAATACTTACCGTTGATCTTAAAAATGCAGCAAGAAAGCTGAGTTTGGGATTTCTTTTTTTTCCCTAATCGTGGGACTGCATTTTCGGACATTGAATAAATACAGACAAGTGTTGTTTTTAGGCTTCTTTTTTGTGTTCGTGGCCTTGTTCTACAGCTTTGGGGCAGATGAAAACTGTCTCGGTCTAAGACTGTCTTTGTTGCACATGTGGGCCACCAGCAACAAGAGAAATAGGAACAGTGGGCCTTATGTATTGTGAGGGATCAGCGTTCCAGAGGGGTGAGGGGTGGGCTTCCACAGACAAGACAGTGACACACGCGTAATTCAAGTCCAGGGTGTGCCTGGGTTTTTTTATATGATAAAAAGTAAAAAAAATCGGCCTTAACTCCAGGCATAAAAATAAAAAAAAAAAACCGCCCGGCTGGGCCTAACTAAACGAATATTTAATTCCCATCTATACCAGGGACACACTCCGGACCCTGGGCAAAGCTGCAAATACACATAGCATGAGCTACTTACAAATGGGTCCGCAAAACCACCCGCACCCTGTCTGGCCTGCAGACTCAGGCTTTATAGGCCTTTTCACCAGCCTCACCCGGGGGTGGGAGTGGGCCCCACCCGGCTCTTTGACCACTCCAGAAAACCCACCCCGGATAAAACGGGCTGGGCCGCTTTTAAACCCCTGTCGTATCTATGACACACACAAATGTCGGCTTTCCCTTTAGAGCCCCAGGCCACTCGGTGACACCACTGGCCAAAAACCCTTTCCTAAGGCCGCATAGGAAAGCTTCTTTGGGGAAAAATATCTTTCCCTTTCCCCCAAATCCGCCTTTCACTGTCTCACATACCCTCCCCCTCGTTTGGCCTGTGGGGTCGGACACACTTGCCACCAAACAATGGTCCTAGACAGTGCATCAGCATTGCCCGTAGTTTCCCTGCCCCAGCTCCACAGAGAAACTAAAATTTTGCAGTGTCGGGAACCCTTGGTGACTCTTGCTTTCCTCTTTTGCTTGGGACATCCCAAATTAAGGGAGCGTGGTCTGTGTGCCCAAAGTGGCGTCCTAACAAATAATACTAGGGCTCCAGGGCCCTTTGATGGCCAAACACTCCCGTTCCACAATACTATAGTTCCTCCTGCGGGGGGGAGTTTCCGCTTTTTACGTGCGGGTGTCTTTTCCCCTCAAATCCTGGGAAAGCACTGCACCCCTCCCACACGATGCACGTTTTTACGACAAACTCTTTCTTTAAAATTCGGGGAATAGGACTGGCTTTTTTTTACGGCCAGCTTTTCCCTGGAATGCCCTCTTGCCTCCCCGGGTTCCAAGCCACCATGACGGATTTTGTTTTTAGTCAGTTGTTAGGGGGGGTGCTATTCGCAAAAATTTTGGGATGAATTGCGATAATAACCCACAATACCCGAAAGCCCCAAACCTGCCTTTTGGTTGTGGGTTGTGGCCATCCCTGATCGCCTCTACCCATTTACCGCGGTTTTTTTAAAGCCCCTACCTATTTGTTCCCGGTATTTGGGCTTCTTTAAAACCCCAACGCACTTCTTGGGTTAGTGTTAACCCTGCTTTTCCCCAAGGGGTTGTAAAGGAGGATT
>JAODAL010028318.1:0-53535 GCA_025379985.1 Phyllomedusa bahiana | reverse complement strand
AACCCCTGAAAGGAGGAAGTTTCGTGTGGAGTTTAAAATGTTTATGTTGAAAAGAATATATCTACAACAGATCATAGAACGTCTATATCTACAAAAATCACCTACCCTAGAAAATTTTATCTTACATGTAAAAACTCCTTTGTGGTGTATGTGATCGAATGCAATTGTCCTATGCAATATGTAGGCAGAACGACATGTCCGCTACATGTCCGCTTCAATGGGCATGGAGCCTGTGTAAAAAGGGGAGACATGCTCCAGAGTGTAGCCCGTCATTTTAAGGAGTTCCATAAACAGGATTTTTAAAACACGGAAAATTTTACCCCAGTTGACCAAATTTCCCTGAAGATAAACCTAATAGATTTAAATCCTGCAAAAACTGGAGATTTTTCTGGATCTAACAGACTCCAAAACATTAAAATCTGAAAGGTTTTGAAAAATGTGTAGAACTCATTCGATTAGTCTGATTTAAGTAAAATCTCACTTTATTTTTGCCAAATTTCGACAGAAAGATATTCCAAAATTAGAAGAGAATATTTCAGCTATGTTTTTTTTTCTGTATCTTTTTCATTTTTTAGATGGATTTGCTATAGACTTCTGTAATCTATCTATGTTAAAACACATAGACAGTAGCTCCAGCCTTCATTGGATGATTTGTATTTGCCACTTGTAATCTTTGTTCTTGCATTGGTTAGTTCATATTTACCGCTCATCTTATTCAAGTTAGAACTTACAAAGCACAATACGAGTCTTCCCCACATTAAATTACATTGAGAGTAGCTCCAGCTTCCACAGACCCATTCAAATTTTCTGCCTTCCACTTATCTTTTGGATTGGTGGATTCAAGTTGATTGCTAGGTATCCTCTTCATGTTAAAATTCATAGACAGGAGCTCATACCCCTATTGGTCTATACAACCTCCCTGCCTATATCTGATTGGTCCTTATTCACTTTACAGCATTTCATAGTTTCTTTTGCCGCTAATTTTCTATCACCAGTTATTTAAGTTTTTCACCACATTTATCAGAAATTAAATATATTAATGTATCCACGTTAAACATATGCACCCAACACACATTTTATCATTCAACATATACACTTGTTTAATCAATTTCATGTTATTAGTAAACACACAAACACCATATTTTTGAAGTTATAATATAGAACCTCTATTCACCTAAAAATCTTATTAAGCAATTTAATGGCTTAACAGTATCGGCTTTAGGATCACACTGCCTCTTGATGCGCCCATGTCTATCTCACTTCACAGATGACACTTGATTGAACCTGTAAGGAAACAATTGTTCTTTTAAAAGAAAGCATGATGTTGCACTGCATTGTATCGCCTCTGATGAAGCGCTGTTTATAAGCGCAAAATGCGTTAGATTTTTATCTGTTATTTTTTCATTCTGCGAAGGACAACACCTTTGCATGTCTTTTAAAAAATAAAATAGATATTTTTAACAGTATCGCCTTCACTGTTGGCGTTCTTTCTACACCTGCACGTGCGCCGCGTCCACCATTTTTTCTCTACAAACTCTATGAATGTATATATATATGTATACTTATATTCTATTAACCCTTTACCGAAATTTTATGTATCCATACTTCAAGGTCGGGTAGGGGTTCCCACAATTTGATGTATGGGTATGTCATGGAGTTCTTGCGAGCTCACAAGCGGAGCTCGCAAGATCGCGACATGGGACCAGCTGTATATTACCGCTGGCATCATGCCGGAGTGAGCTCCGGCCGCAGGTGATTATCCCTTCACTATCATGATCTATCGTGAACGTGATACAGTTTCAGGCAGAAGGAGTGAGCCCCTACTTCCTGCAATTGTCGCAGTAAGCGGAGCTCTGCCTCGCTACTGGTCTCCTTACCTGACAGCCCGGATGCACAGCATTACAATTTTATTCATCCCGCAGCATACAAAATGGAATAAAAAGCGATCAGTAACTCATATAAACACCAAAGTGGTGCCAATTAAAATATTAGTTCATCCCGAAAAAAAAAAACCTTACACAGCTCTGTATAAGGAAAAATAAAAAAGTTATGACTATCAGAAGACCGCGATGCATAAATATTTTTTTACACAATAAAAACACTTTTTTTAAGTGCTTTCACTAAAAAAAACTGTATAAATTGGGTATCACCATAATCATCTCGACCCAGGGAGTAAAACTAACTTGTCACGGATACTGCATGGTGAGTGCTGTTAAAAATAAAAAAAACACTAGTGGATTGCAGTATTTTCTTCACCCTACCTTCCAAAATATATATATAAAAGCATTCAAAAAGCCTTGTCCCCCCAAAATGATAACAATAAAGCATTTAATCATCCAGAAAAAAAAACTGCTATACAGCTCCGTACACAGAAAAATAAAGAAGTTATGCCTCTCAGACTATGGCGATGCATAAACGTGTTTTTCTTTTTGAATAAATGTGTTTTTATTTTGTAAAAGCAGTAAAACATGAAAAAAAATATACAAATTGGTATGGCTGTAATTGTATAAACCTGCTGAGTAAAGCTAGCATGTCATTTATACCGCACGGTGTAAATAATTAAAATAAAAAACACTACCAGGATTGCTGTATTCTGTTCAAAATGCCTCACAAAAACCTTAATAAAAAGTGATCAAAGCTTCATCCCACAAAAACAAGTCCATAATCAGCTCAATATACAGAAAAATAAAAACGTTATGGCTATCAGACTTTGATGACATAAACGCCATTTTTTATAAACGCATTTCTATTGTGTAAAAGTAATAAAGCATAAAAACTGTATAAAATTTATATCTTTGTAATTATACTGACCCCCATAGTAAAGTTATCATGTCATTTATACCGCATGGCGAATGCTGTAAAATTGAAGCCCAAAAAACAATGGTGGGACAGCATTTTTTCCCCCGATTTTCATGGTCGAATGCTGAAAAAACTATGGAACACCTGTGCACCCAAAATGCACAATTCACCCATAGATTACATCTATGAGGGATGTTGATTCCAGAATGGGGTGACTTCTGGAAGGTAGCATCTGTTCTGCTACTTTGGGGGCTTTGCAAATGCGACATGGCACCCACCAAAATCTATGTTCCAAAAGCCAAATAGCGCTGCCATGCACCCAAACAGCAGTTTACACACACATGTAGGGCATTTTCAAACTTGGAAGAAATTGCATAGCACAATTTGGGGTGCCTTTTTCCACTATTAGTTGTAAAAGTTAAACATTTTCAACAAAAATTGCAGATTATTGGAAAAAAAAATATTTTTTATTTTCAGAGTCCAACGCTAACATCTTTTTTTAAAACATCTTTGGGGTAAATTTACTCACTGCACCCCTGGATATATTCCATAAGCAGTGTAGTTTCCAATATGGGTTCTTTTTGGGGGTGTTTTTTTAAATTTTTTAAAGGCCCTTAGGGTGCCCAACAAACTTGAAATTTGCGCCTAAATAAAAAGGTTTAATGAAAAGGGAACCCCCAAAGCCCGGTTGGGGTGCTTCTTCTACTCTGAGGCATTTTTTTTGGACCCAAATGCGCCTAAAAGCCACTTATGAAAATATCACTAAAAACAGAAATTTTTCTGGGGGAATGTTGAGTTTCTTTTTTATGGGCACATCTACCGGGTTTTTCCCTGGGAAATGGGATTCAATTTGAAAAAAATTTGCCCAAAAAAAAATGAAAATTTTAATTTTCCCTCCAAATTTGGGGTTTAACTTCTGTGAAATAGCTAAAAGGGGGGGAAAAACCTTTTTTAAATGCTTTTTTTAAAAATTCTTTAAGGGGTCTTTTTAAATTTGTTTTGGAAATTAAATTTTTGGGGGAAACCCAACATACAGGGCCCTTTTTCCATGTCAGAAAAGGACTAGTCACAAAAAAAAAAACTTTTTGCACATTTTTTTTTTAAAAAAAGAAAAATTACTACTTTCTTTTCTAAGAGCCCCTAATGTTGTAAAAAAAGGCATTTAAAAAGTTGTGCCGACCCCCACAGAGATTTTTGGTAGGGTGTAGTTATAAACATTTTGAGTGGAATAACTATCTATCTTTCAAAAAAAATTTTTAAAATTTTAAAAAGGCAAATTTTTTTTAAATTTTCAAAACATTTTAAAATTTTTCACAAAAAAAACAAAAGGGTTTTAAAGGACCAAAAAATTTTTCTAAATTTTAAAATTCAATGTGTCACGAGGGGAAAAAAATCTCTGAATCCCTTTGGGTTTGGTTTAAAAATGTCCCAAAAAATTACAACAGGGGCTGCAATCCCCGTTTTCCAACTCCTTAACACACCATGACCAACCCATATGTCCCGGGTTGGGTTTTTAAGGGGTTTTTAAAAAAATAAAATTTTAACATATCATTTTCATTTAAAAGCTATTTAGAGTAAATATAGATTTATACCAAAATACATTGTTGTCCTGATTTCGCTTCTCTTCAGAGCAAATCTTATCTCCTACATTTGCAGATAAGTATCCCTAGTTACCGTCCAACTCTTTCTGCTTTTTCTCTCTCTCTGCTCTTACGGGCCCGGACAGTGGTTTTGGGGGTGATGAATCACTCCTTACTCTGTTCCTTACCTTCTTAGTAAGTAATGTGTTTACATTGCTTACCAAGTAGTTTAACCCTCAAGAATTCTATAGTCTTGTGCACTACAATTTACAAACCTTCTGCAGTTATGTTACTCTTTCAGACTCAGCTAGGAAAAGCAGAGCTGGTATGTCAATCACTGCTGTAAAACCACCCACAGCCTAACCAGGATGAGGAAGCCTGAAGCTGGCAATGGTTCAATAAAACAGCACGGTGAGACAAACCCTTTAAGAATAAGTTTACATATCACTGGCCTCTACAATGTGAATCAGAACCCCCTCTGACCCACATCTATGCTCTCAGTTTTCTAACCTATGCTCAATGTACAAAGGAGCAAGCGCTCTGTAACACCTATTTACAGATGGCTGATTCTGTTCTTCCATTTGGTGGAGTTTTGAGCCATTAAATGTTTTCATTCTTCTGGAAAACAGTGAATTTTCAGAACAAGCTGCAAGGAACACATATCAAACTACAAATGCTGTATTTCTTTCCTTAGCTGTCATGTAATGATCTTGAAACAAGAACTAGCTTTGTTGTCATCTTACACTACTAAACAAATTTTCATTTCATTTAGTACTATCCCTATATACAGGGTAACCCATGTTTTGGAGATACACTGACTCAGTCATTTGGACATAACAATTAACCCTTGTGACAGTTAAATTCTTACACTTGCATGTTTTTCCTGCTTTCAAAACATCAACAAATGTTTACTTGCTGCCTATTATCTCTCACCCCGTGACAGATGCCATTGTCACATGATAATCAATGTTATTCACTTCTTCTGTCAGTCATTCTAATGTTATGGTTGATCTTTGTGCATAATCTCAGTCGCAGATTTGTTCAGTAGCATTTGTTGAAAGAAAAGCATATTCTTTAAGATTTCAGTCCCTGAGTAATACTACATTTCTTAACCTCAGCAAAGACAGTATCCTTATTTCATTCTTTTGTGAAACAAAACAATTTCTTAATGTACTTCTAATAACATATTTGTGTCAACTTCCACTTATAATTTTCTTTTTACACTGATAAAAACCATTGTTTTACGCAATAACAGATCCTGGTTTGCTAAAGACAGATTCTATTTATAAAGCATAGCAGTTCTAAATTTAGTTGGAGATTATGTGCATCTTGAAAGGTATAATTACAGAGCAGCAGTGAGATAATAAATGGTTGTGCATGAACTCTTGACTGGAAAAGACCCCAGGGATTATGTACCAGTGCAGTTTTAGTTTCTCTCTGTTTTATTTTAATTGTTGATCAACATTTTGCATCTGTAGTGTATTATTGTGTGAATATTTACTGCATGTGCATACATGTAAAACTCAAGCTCCCAGACTGTATTGGATAATTTCTATTATATAATGAAGAAACATGCTGCAAAGGTCAAATTCTTTTTCTTTCAGATATTGCTTATTAAAATCTAACCTTTCCATTCGGGTTCAGTACTGTGATTACATAAGACTGATACAGTACAATGTACTTGGCAATAAATTATAGATTGATACTAATGAGGATTGTCTATTGTACGACATTGTTCAACAGTGAAATTCAGTATAGCATATTCTAAAAAAAATACTTAATAGTGAAGTATTTGTAATTTTTCAAGGAAAACATTTATAATAAAACAAACGTTGGCTGCTTTATAGTTTTTTGTCTGTAGGCTTTCCACATATTCAAATTGAAATTTTATATTTTTAAGCACAGACTTCATACAGATTTCATAATAGGTCCATGGTTTCTTATGGCAATGTTAAAATACAATATGAAGCCCTTGATCTTATAACACCTACCATAGAACACACCATGTTGATTGTATGTCACTACTAAGTTATCCAGGCTCAGGAGAGACTTTTGCTTTATTCCCTCCATCTCTTTCTGTTGGATAGCAGAGATGAGCCTTTTGACCACAGATCTATTCAGAAAATAATATGAAATTCGTCTTATTGTAGTTCAAAACATCACACCAAGTCATCCTGGATCATAAGTTCCTGGTACTTGTTCCTCATGCTATAACTTCTACAACTTGTCATAATCTACAATGGCTCATACCACTAAGGAAGATGAGTAAGTTATGTAATAGTTTCTTTCTTTAAATTGGGGGTAGGTGTCTAAGATAAAGCTAGTTAAAAGTATTGTATCACAATAAAAATTATATCCCATTGAATAAAAATAGATGAAATAGCAAACTTTGCGAGTATATGTACTTATAAAAAATAAACAGTAGACTAGCTGATGTAATTTATATCCTTTTTTGCTAATATTTACGGCCATCTGATAATTTTTATCTTATCTGGTCAAGCATGCTCAGGCTCCACACAGCTACTACCTGCCACTGGAGTGTAGCTTAGAACTAAGGTGGTAGTTTAGACCTAGACAGTTTTCATACATGTGGCCCCCAAGTCCCACCCACTGAGTAAGAACAAAAGGTGAAGTGAGGGTTATTTTTCTCTGACACATATGTATTAACTTTGCTGTAGAATATTTACCTTTAACCCCTTAAGGAAAGAGTGGGGTTTTTTGGTTGACACATTTGCTTTTTCCTCCTCGCCTTTCAAGAGCCATACCTTTTTTTATTTTTCCATCTACATGGACATTTTAGAGCTTTTATGGTGAGGCAAGATGTACTTTCTAATGGTGTCATTCGCTATACCATATAATATACTGGGAAACCTAAAAAAAAAATTCTAAGTTGGTCAAAATGTGAAAAAAGTACTTGTGCCATGTTTGTGGAATTTTTTTTACAGCGTTCCCTCTCCAGTATACGTAATGCAATCTCTGTTTTCTGCAGGTTGATACAATTCTGGCAATACCAAATAGGTAGGTTTTGCATGATGATATATTACACCGTAAAAAAAAAATCCAAACATTCCCTATTTTTGAAATTTGCACCATAGTGCCACTTTCTGCGACCAATACATTTTTTGCGCTTCCACCCATAGACCTGAGTGAGGGTGGAGATAACAGTAGATAATATGAAAAGCAGTGTTATCATGGTCACGTTAAACTCTGCTGCATCCGTACAATTTTCAGTTTTTGGCCTGGGATGGATCCACGCTTCAAAGTTATAGATCCTTATGTATGAAAGTTGTCTAACAGTCAGAACTCATCTTTTATTTCTCCAGAGCAGTATAAGAAATGAAAGCTGAGCTCTGATTGGTTGCTATGGGCAACAAAGACTGTCTTACTGCTAAATGGTTTTTATACATAAGGACCTCAGTCTTAATTTATTGAGGTTTCTGTTCTGAAGCCTGTGTATTTTAGGGGTCTGGTCTTAGATCTATGTTAGTTATGGTGTCTCTATTTTTATCTGCTTTAAGGCCCATTTTTTTGGCTGATACAGTGTTTGTTATAATTGTTCATGTTTTTTTCCATCCCCATGCTAGATTCCAATCCTGAGCCAACCACTTGGAGTTGCACATGACAGTAGAGAGACAGCCAATCATCAAGATGAGGAGTGTGGACCTCAGTAGAGAGGATGAGACAGAGAGTCTGAAAAAAAGCAAGTATGGCTGGCTTTGGCACTTAGTACCTTATCCTCCCGCAGGCTTCTGCAATCAACTCATTAAGGGGAGAAAAGATGGACTGGTGGTTACCAGCGGTCCACCACCAAATTGGAAGACAAAGAACTGGGAACATTCCGTCAAGCAAACAAGTTTAGGAATCTTCTAAAAACTTGTTTATTAAGAATAGAATTTGGATACATATTGGCACTCATCAATACACATTTTACTAGATATTTAAAGTGCTGGGGCAAGAGTCAATACTTCTTATAACAATTGGCTGAAGCAAGACAACTTTAGATTTTATTTAATAAATCTAAAAAAAAGCAATTTTATTTTTGTGCCTTCTACATGGTTTAAAATTTTGGAACTGATTTATAAATCTGTGTATTCAAATAGCTGTTGGACACCTGGATTATATTTGTTATTTGTTTCTATAAACCAACATATTCTGCAGATCTGTAAAAACCAGCATTTTAACTAAGTCCTCTGTCCCCATTTAGTCTCCTACAGCTAAATTCCAAATTAAAAGGGCTTTCTATAGGCATTTACCCTGAGTCAACAAGCAGTTTTCATTACTCTATCACCTCGGCTGTGGTGGATCGACAGCATTGATTAGCATATTTAGCTGTCTAGATGAGCGTTTTACCCTGATAAGCACTGAGAGCTACTCTTCATTAACGAAGGTTTCGTGTTAGATGATATTAGTTTTCCTTCAGGATTGAAGCTGTCAATCCATGGAGATGTTATTCACTGCTCTCGTCAGCCGTATCACATACCAAAGTTATGGTCTGATAAGCAGGTAACCATAGAAATCATCTGTGATCTCTTATCTCTTGACTAAAAGTAAAATCCACAAAGCAATATATTAGAAAAAAAATCACATAACAATTAACATTTTAATGTTTAATATTTTACTTTGTAGTGAACACAACTCTTTTAACTATTAATTTATTTTTCTCTTTTGGGGCAAAAAGTGTTAAAAGAAACCCAGCCAACACAAGAAGATTATTAAACGTTTATGAAGATTTTTCTCTTGTTAGAGCTGAAACCCACTGCCAGGACAACACTGGATAACTACTTAGCCGCCAGCTGCTCATAGATTGGATATTTGAACGTGGCGGGGCTATTTAAATTTTTTTCATTTTTTATAAAGGCAGATTGAAAAGCAAAAATTAACTTTGTATGGAAGAACAAATAATAAAACACACTCATGAGAGGAGTCTCAGTCCTTTAGTATATTTTTTGTGTACATTTCTGTTGTACATAAAAAACATGCAAGAAAAGATGCAAAATAATGAACCTAAAGAAGTTCTGGTATTGTTATGATACTGGAAATTGTCTGTCTGAGATAAAGATATATTTTTTAAATTCTATGTGGCCATTGACTGTTTTGGTTGTTAATTTTTAAACCTAACCAAAATATTAACTGTAACGGTATGTATCACAAATGTTGTTTGCACTAATTGCCTATAAATCCTTACTATTCAGCCTTCTCTAAAAACACACTCATCCAAAACATGGAGGTATTTATAAAAAATAAGGTACTACATATATTGTTTTCTGAATTCTTCGCACATATGCTCTTATTAACTCTCTCACCTAAAGAAGTTAGAAGGATGGGTCCTCACGAGTAGACAGTTTCACAGAAGTCCCACACAACTTCAATACACCAGATTGCATGTAAGTCTTGGGTATTTACGAAAGCAGTAATTAGCATATCGATCTCTGCTATTCCCAGCAGAGATGTTACAGTGAGATGAGTGCAGGAGAAATTTAATCTAGTAGAACAAAGCACATATCTTCAATAGAGTGAAACAGGAGCTTTTCAAGGGTAAACAATTTAATCTTTTTAGAGATAAAAGAGTTGTTCTCTGACGACTATGGTACATCACTCCACGCTCTCTGTCAAATCAGGAAGGAAATAGTGGGCACAACCCTAACTAACCTAAAACCACTTTTATGGACTCAGAACATGATAAAAAATCTCCTTATGCTCCTACCGATGCAATATCAAAAGACATGCATTTAAAAAAAAAAAAATCTTTTTTCATTTCCTGTTCCCCAAAGCTAATCACTGGTGGTAAGAAAACCCTTTAAAGTTGTATTAGATAATCAAAGTGACGTAGGAAAGTAGAACTCTTTTTTTTCTACAGTTTTCTTAAGTATTACCGGTACTAGATGGGCACCATCGGGCCTATATGGACGAAATCATGTACACCTAATGCTTAAAGTGAGAGGTGAAAGATGATAAAACAAAAGATGCAAATATTCTTATATTTTCCTGCTTTTAATTCTTTAAAAAAATCATAACTTAAATAGACTGCTAAATCAACAGATTAATTACTTCAAATTGTACAAAACACTGACAAGCAAACTGCAGCGATTCATCTAATGACCTTTACTAAATTGTTCTTTTTCTACTTCTCCCTTGCAGCTCTCTTCCCATTATTCAAATATAGCACATCTGCAATCATTTGTTAAGAACAGCATGAGGCTGGGATGTAAGTCACTTGATTATTGCCATTGATACCAATGGTAGCAAGTTCTGTTGCAAAGTAATTTAGGTCTTGTGTTATAGGCTTACATGATAGAAACTAAAATTTACATTCTTAACATGTCAAATACATTGTATTGACTATCTTGATGTAAAAAAGCAATTGCAAGAAATTGGTTCCCCATTACATTGTATACAGTATATATATGAGATAACCCACACATAGCATTAAGGTGTAAGGTGGAGTAGTAGAGTAGTGCTCTGGATCTTTTATTCACAGGGTTAATACATGTACACTTCAGTCACAGTTCTCCATATAAAAATAATAGTCAGGTCAGATGAGATTCAAAATTGAACTCTTCGATGCCATAATACAAAACGTGTTTGGAGGCCATAGCACTAACATATCCCTCCCAAAACGCCACATCAATTGGAAACATCATTGGAATGAGGGCTTTTTTTCAGCTATGGACAACTGGACAAATTTGTATGAATGGACAAATTTGAGCTGTCCATCTATCAGGATGATGAAAATGAAAATGAGAGAACATTTCCAGTAAGACAACAGATCCCAAGACACAACAGCCAAGAAATTCTCAATTACTTTTCAGAGAAAAAACACAGCTGCTAGAATGGCTCAGCCCATTCACCTGAGTCAGAATCCTTTAGAAAATTATGGAGGAACTAAAGCTCATATTTCATAAAGAGCCAAAACACCTTCAGGATTTAAGAGTGATTGTGTGAAAATCGCCCCTGAGCAATGCATGTTCTTGTTTCTCCATTCTGTAGGGGTGGTGGGGGTGGGGTGGTGGGGTGGGGGTGGGTGGGTGAGTGGTTGTGGGGGGGGGGGGGGGGGGTGGGGGGGGGGGGGGGTTGGGTGGGGTGGTGGGGTAGTGGGGGGGGGGGGGGGGGGGGTGGGTGGGGGGGGGTGGGGGTGGGGGGGAGGGGGGGGGGGGTGGGGGGGGTGGTGGGTGTTGGGGGGTGGGTGGGGTGGGGGGGGGGGGGGGGGGGGGTGGGGTGGGTCTATTAAAGCTGACAATTACCAAACGAAAGGGTTTTTGTATTAAGTAATAACAGAAATAATAAATAAATTTCAGTAAGTGGTGTACGAATAATTTTTTTCCCGAAGTCATTTCTCATTTATTACACATAGCTTAATGAAAGGACAAACTAAGGTTTGATTATCTTAGCCTGTTTGGTAATGTATGGGTTGTTTTCAACATATGATAAGAATTTTACACTGATAGCACTGTAGCACCTTTAGAAATATATTTACTTAGAAAATTGGTAAAATCTTCCAATAAAATCTTCACACACACATATACATTTACAATAAGTGATGGTCATAACCGTCACCTTATCACAGATCATACTTTAAATACTCTTTTATAGAAATAAATGAGGCAACTGCACAGGTCCAAATAGCTGTTGTAAAGCATATATCTAAAACTGGAAAAAGCAGCTCAGGCAAGATGACTTCCCTCATACTCAAACAGAGAACATAAAATGAAAATCAATTAGAAAATCAAGAGATGATTAATTTAAACAATGTGTTTCACTACTCTATTTTGCTTTACTAAGTAAAACAAACCATATAATAACACTCATCTAACGATTCAGCTGTCATTTTTTAACTTAAATTGATTTGTGATAAAAAAAAAACACTACAGATTTGCTTTGCAGATTTGTACAGGTAAAAATTCACAGTGCATTATGATAGCTCAAAAGGGATAACATTCCTCATTAGGGAGAGGCACCATGTAGGCTAATGGGACTTAGGGTGCTGTTCACAACAGGCATTTTGTGTGTGGTTTTTTATTGCATATTTTAATGGATATTTTGCACAGCAATGTACAGCATAATTGCTGTACCAATCCAGCAGCAAAAAACACATAAATAACGCATCAAAACGCACCAAAAACGAACTGTGTGCAAGCACCCTTTATATTTAGAGATGGGGCGAATTTTTCTCTCAAAAATCGATTCGGTTTCCCCCCCACTTTCGCCGAATTTTCCGACAAAATTAAATTCGGTCGAATTACTATCGGCCCGAATCGCTTAAAATCAGCTATTTTCCACTGCACAGAGCCATTGCCGGTTGCTGTAGAACATTGTGCCATGCTTAAATAGGCAGATGGGACTTGGTTTGGTCTTATACAACGTTGTGGTTTTAGTATGACTACGGCAGATGACTGCCACCAGCGTTCTTAGAATTGTGCTTCACTATAAAACATTCCCTGGCACATAAGAAGCAAAACTGACCAAAAACTGAAGCGGAATGTAGCCTGATAAAGGTCATGCCCAGCGAAAGCCTTTGAAAAAACAAGCTGAGAAAGCTCAGGTGGCAACATTGCGTGACAGAGGTGGAGGTGCGGCGGCAGCCACAGCACAGAGTCAGGCAGTGGCGACAATGACATTCTGTGAAAGTGGCAAAAATCCGAGGAAGCCACAAGAGTGGCAAATGACTTGAGAAAGGGGGGGGGGGGCCGGAGGTCACGGCGTCAGCAGTATGAGGTCAGGCAGTGGCAAAATGACATTACTGGAGGCGCAAAACAGTATTAGCGCACAAGAGCTGGCACATAGATACAGTGTGGATGTCACGACAGCAGCAGCATGTAGATCAGCAGTGCACAATGACAATCTGGAGGCGGCAAAACAGTAAAAGGCCCCATAGTGGCACAATCACACAGTGTGGAGGTCACGGCGGCAGCAGTATGAGAATATGGAGAAGTGCACAATGACTGTCAGGAGGCGGCAAAGACATGTATTAGGCCCAGAGGGCACAATCACACAGTGTGGAGGTCAGACGGTTGCAGCAGTATGAGATCAGTCAGTGGAACAATGACATTCAGGAGGCGCAAAACAGTAATTAGCCAAAGTGGCACAATCACACAGTGTGGAAGGTCACGCGGCAGCAAGTAATGAGATCAGCAGTGGCACAATGACATTCTGGGAGGTGGCACAACAGTAATTAGGCCACAGAGAGGCACAAGCACGACAGTGTGGGTAGGTCACGGCGGCAGCCTGCTATGAGATCATGCATGCACATATGAACATTCTGGAGTGGCAAAAACAGTATTAAGGTCAACAGAGTGGCACAATATATACAGTGTTGAGGTCACGACAGGCAGCAGCCATGAGATCAGGCAGTGCACACTGACATTCTGGGAGGTGGCAAAACAGTATTAGCCACAGAGTGGCATAACAAAAAGAAAACTGGCGGAAAAACAATCACACAGTGTGTGATGTCCGGCGGCAGCAGTATGAAGGTCAGGCAGTGGTCACAATGACAATCTGAGGCGCAAAATCAGTATTAAGGCCACAGAGTGGCACAATCACACAGTGTGGAGGTCACTGCGGCAGCAGTGATGATATCAGCAGTGTCACAAATGACAATTCTGGAGGCGGCAAAACAGATATTTAGGGCCACAGAGTGGCACAATGATACAGTGTGGTGTCACGACAGCAGCAGCATGAATCGGCAGTGGCACAATGACATTCTGAGCGGCAAAACAGTATTAGGCCACAGAGTGGCACAATCACACAGTGTTGTGAGGTCACGACAGCAGCAGCATGAGACAGGCAAGTGAAACAATGACCATTCTGGATGTGGCAAAACAGGAGGAAGCCACAGAATGGCACAATACTGAGAGCGGAGGTCATAGCGCAGCAGCATGAGGACAGCAGTAGGCACAATGACACAGGTGGAGGGCACGGCAAGTCACAGCAGCAGCATGAGTCAAGAGTTGGCACAATGACATCCGGAGGTGAAAAAAAGGATTAAGCCACAGAGGGCAAATGACTGAGAGCGAAGGTCACGGCGGCAGCTAGTATGAGTCAGGCAAGCACAATGACACTGTGTGGAGGGACAGGCAGCAGCCACAGCACAGCATGAGGATCAACAGTGACACAATGACACAGTAGTGGATTCACGGCACAGCAACAGCAGCTTCTCGAAGCAGCAAGCATGAGGTCATGGAGCGGCACAATGACAGAGTGTTATAGGGAGGTGGGGTGGCAATACACCAGTCCCTGGTAAAGATGGTGGATAAGGCAGATTGAGAAACTGGCGCAGATGTCGGGCATCAGGCGGGTGCCGGCAGTCAGAATAGTGGCTGAGCCGGTATATGAACCCAGACTGACGCCTAAGGCATTGGTGTGTGGAAATCCTGCTGATCCACGCCCTGATTTCATCTTGACAAAGGTCCATCGAGGTCCACATTTCCCGTGAACAAGCGGGTTCTCCTTGGGTTAACGATGGCCCTGCCGCACTGAACACCTGCTCTGCTGGCCACACACTGGCCGGCAGGACAGCTTCTTCCACTGCAAACCCCCCCTCGGCACAGTGCGGCCGACACATCCAGTTTGGCTGCCCAGTAGTCCATGCGGATCTTTCTAACAGCGGTGGGCAGAGTGCTGAGATCCAAGTAGGCCACAACCTTTGGTGTTATATGGATGGCAGATACTCCCAGGTCCTCTGCGCTGTGAGACTGCCCTCCTCACAAGGCGGTGAAGGAACTGCTCATCATGACTCCAACTTAGGTTACTACTGATGAGCTGGTACTTGTGCTCCTACCCCCCCCTCCCCCCACCTTCCCGGCCAGCATCCCAGGCAGTAGTACGGGATCGCTGAGATCCCCCCGTCAGACCTGTCCAGAGGAGGGACGATGCCGGCACAAGTCAGCGGCCAACGATTACGTAGGATTTCCTATAGTATTTGAGTTGTCTTCCTCTCAATAGCTGGAAAAAGGCTCCCATTTTTGGACCGGTAGCGAGGGCATAAAACAATAGGGTGGAGAGCCAGATGTCACCCCTCTGGCCGATGCTGACTATACTGCTGTCACTAGCCAGGCAAATAAGCATGCTGTGGCCATCTGCACAAGTGACTCGAGGGCTCCCTGCCTCCAATCCACTGTATACTGCCACGGTGCTTGGGGGACATCTGCCTCATCTTCCTCAATCTCCATCCCCTCCTCCAGCTGCCTGCCCTCCTCTCTTGTCACCTGGGTAAAAATCCAGTCAGTTCACCAGACACTGCTTCTGCATCCAATTCCTCCACCTCCTTCTCCCATTTCATCCCACCGGACTCATGTGGCCGATAGATGTATCGCCACGTCTCCCAGTCCCTCTTTCCCATACTAGATTTTTCAGCATCTGTTCCAGTACATGAAGCAGTGAATGACGTTATTCATCCCGTAGTCCTGGCGAGGACTTCTGTCTTGCCTGGATCATCAAAAAATCGTTAAAGCCTTTCTCTGTTCAGACAGTCGTCCAACATGTCATGGCTGAATTCCAGCCTTGTGGAAACATCGCAAATCAGAGTGTGTTTGGGGGAGGCCGTTTCTGCCGCTGCAACTCGAGGAGGTGTTCCTGGCTTTGTACGAATGGATAAAGTGCATGCACAGTTTTCCTGGCATTTTCAATGTTCTGAAGATCGGTGGAAGACTTCAGGAACTTTTTCACGAACCAAGTGAACACATGCCAACATGCCAGGGGGCGCATGGACCATCCCTCCCGTGACAGCGCGGACACCATGTTCCTCCATGTCCGTCACCATGGTTCCGATTTTGTCAGTTAGGCGCGGACAAAAGCCACACATCGATTTCTTTGCCCTTGGGGGCCCATGACGGCGGAGCAGTTCCTCCCTGTGGGACTTCGTTCGCCGGAGGCAAGCCAGGAGTAATTACAGCGTGTACACCGCTGGTGCCCTAAACATGGGTATGATGAGCAGTACTTGTGGAGGGCTGAGAAGGTGGTGGTGGTGAGGAGGAGGTAGGCTGACATTGGCGCAGGTGCAAGCATTTGAGAACGTGGAGAGAAAGCGGCGTCTCCGTCTCAAGTTGTTGGTGCCATGGCTGGAAGCAAATTCACCCATTGAGCCGTAAAGGACATGTAATGGCCCTGACCGTAGTTACAAGCTCCTACATCCGCACGCCTTGCACCTTGGAATAAACCGATAAGCTCAAGGACAGGACCCACCTTCTGTGCAACATATTTATGAAGTGCTGTACTGCTTTATTGGAAAAAGAAATTACGGTTGGAACTCTCCTCTCGTCTCGGCACAATCCCATGTAGTTTTCTCTGAATGGTGCAAGTCCACCATTTGAAATGAGGGACTGCAATGCCAACAACTACAAGCACGGTCACTGGCTGCACTTAGATGTTGGATCATCTGTTGTCCTCTTTGCAGATCGCCCGCAGAAACGACTCTGGCCACCATGAGTAACGAGGACAGGACATCTGGACCGCAAGATGATGTCATAGAAAAAAGCTCCCTTCTGCAGAGGTGGTGGAGCCTGACTCTGCAATGGCATTCGTGCCCACTGGCGCTGCTGCTGCTGCTGTTGCTGCAGCGGCAGGATGACAACCCATCTGAGCCACGTTCTCCCATGGCCCCCGGATTGGTGACGCTGCATGTGTTGACGAGGGGCCATGGTGCCAACGATAGATCCCTGCCACTCTTCACTTTCTGCCCACAATTCTACTTATAACCCATATTCGGCTCCCCGTTGTCTTAGCAAAGATCTGCCAACAAACGCCGAGTATCGGATTTTACCGCAACGCTCCGCAACTGAGTGACTACTGCCGCCGCTGCCTCGCTGGCCCCTGGCCGCTACTTTCATGGACCTGCGAAGCGGGTTTTTACCCCGTGGCCGCTTGGCTCCGACCTCACACTGCTGCTATCCTGCTGACTTCACGGCCTACAGACACTTACTGGCTGCGCTGCTGCCTGACGTGCAAGCTGTCGTCCTCTTCTCCTGACGATGAAGAACCCTTGCCTCACCCGGCTCCCAAGAGCAGTCGTCCTACATCATCATCTATTTTGTGTTTGTTCAACGTCACTGCTGTCCTCATCACCGGTCTGGACATGCAGAGGCTGACCCCTCACAACATGAACTCCCATGCCACTTCTCCACACTAATACTTTGCCGCCTACTGCAAGAAGCAGGCGATATTGGCCCCATTATCTTGGCTGCCAATAGCTCTGACTACCCTCCCATCAAATTGTTTCATCCTCGCTATATATTGGCGCTGAGCCTACAGACCCACATAGTAGATCTCTGGCTGAGGGAAACCAGGGAATGGACAGAGGCGGGCTGATGGACAGGTGATGGCCGCTACCCGCTCCCTGGCCAGGCCAACTAATGGTTGTGGCTGTGTTCCCCCCCGACTCTGGGCTGGGGTTGTCAATGTCATCTGGAGGAAGAGAATGACCTAGTCAACCAATCAAAACCCTTGGTTGCTGAACAACACACTGCCGCGTAGATGACAGCGCAGTTTGTGGCCTCACCGAGTGACCCCTGCTGCGACTCATCTCGTTACTGTTGGCTGCACCTGGCCAGTTCAGGAATGTAGTGCTACTGCCACTCCAGAGTAAGATCCAAGCCACCTCTCTTGTCTGACAATACAGTTTGTTGTCTTAGAAAATGTACAGACACAGGTTTGATGATGATATTCTTGTAATATGAAAAATATACACCTTGCCGTGTTTTTGACGTCCAAATGAACCCATAACAGCTTGTGTAACCCTTGGATATAAATTTGCAGCTCCACAAATGCCATAAAGAAATTACTTGTATGTGTCTTTAAAAACACTGTGGTGTTTTTTAACTAGATGTAAATGCACCAGACAGCTTAATTAAACCTTCGGACATGAATTAACTACATGAAAATGTATATAATTTGGCGTTGAAAAAGACGGTTAAATTTTTGTCACACACCAGCAAAACAATGCATAATTAACCACCTTGATGTAAATGCCCAAATAATGTAGCCGCACTAAATAGTAGCTTTGTAGCGTGTTACAATGCGTGTTTTCTACGCCACACAACACGAGATACAGTTGTAATTAACCTTTGCTTGTGAATTAGGCTACAGGAAAAAATTTATATATTTTGGCGTTGAAATTGATGGTTTATTTTTGTCAGCACACCAGCAAAACAACGCTTAATTAACCCCTAGGATTTTAATTGCGCAATAGAATTAGCAGCACAAATGAAGTGGTGTATTTATGTAATGTAAAAAACGCTGTTTCTTTAAATAAAAACAACAGGAACGGGGTTTAGTTTCCCATTTTGGATATGGGGAATGTAATGGGGCTCAGGGGAAACGCACACGGGTTTTTCCAGACCCAAATACCCCCAAAAAATTAGAAAATAGAACTTTAAGAGAACAGTCCTGAAACAAGCTGAGACACCCCCACAAAAATGAAAATATTAAAAAATAAATTTTCTTCAGTAAGAGTTTATCAGCCCGGCGCAGAAACCTTCCCTGATGAGCACATTGAGGGGATTTTGTACCCTCCCGGCCCCGCCCCAAAACTTATATAGTGTGGTGCGTCCAGAATCCCGCCGTCTCAAAATTGGCTTCATCTCTGCACAGGGTTAAAAGCAGGCAACCCTTCCCCTCCCAGGGGTGTTTTTCCCCCATGTACGCCATGTGCCCGCACCTTTTTATAAATCAAAAGCACCCCTTCTTCCCCCAAAGAAACCCCAAAGTTCAAATTCCCTTTTCCAAACCCAATTTTCCTAAAAAATTCTAAACGAACCCCCATTTGGGTTAAAAATTAAATTCCCCCAAATTCAAAAAAATGACTTTTCCCCCAGAGGGTTTCTTTTAAATTATGGGATCTTCTTGTGGGAAAATAGAGGGAAAATCCAAAATCTCTTTGGAATCCCTTGGATCGGGTCTTTAAGCCCCCCAAATTTTTTCCCAAGGATATTTCTGACCCAAATTCATTGTAAAAATTATATGGGGGAAAAAAACCCAAATTTTGTTTAAATTTATAAGAAAAAAAAATCCTGGGGGTTTTTTTTCTTTAGCCGGGTAAAAAAGTTTAAATTTAAATTTCTCCTGTTACAATATCCCCTCCCCGATAAAAATTTGTTTTTTTAAAACCCCATGTTTTAAAATTTTAAAATTTCAAAATTTTTCTCTGTGCCGGGAAGTGGGCACCCCCCCGAATGTTTCGTTTTTTCTCACAGCGGCTGGAAAATTGACAGAAATTTGGGGGACATAAATACCCCCTTTTGGGGGGGAGTTTTTATTAACCCTTGGGAAGCTTTGGAAAATAAACAACGTGTTGGGGGCACCCAAAACTGGTCTCAAAAATTAAAGGAAAAATTGCCCTTCTTTTTAACTTGATTTAGGGCAAATTTTTTGGTCATGAAAATTTGTGTCGAGAGGTGTACATTCTAACTATTCTATGTATTATTGGCATCAGCACTGTGCTATTCTTGCCCAATATGTATTCATGATATGCACCACCTACTTGTACTATTAGAGCCTATGAGCTTATACATTGACTGTATGATTCTATGCCTGGCCATTTGTGGGTAATCTCACTTCACCTCTGTTTGACTTTAAATTTTGTAACCAATAAAAACATTTGATATTTTATTACATATATTTTCTCATGCGGTTGATGTTCTTAATATTTGAAGGAGACCTTATCCTTAAAGGGGGTGTCTCACTACATTGACTCATCTTACCTCAGTCCTGTTTTCTTGGTTTAATTTTGAATTCAAGGGCGTGTTTACTAGGCTGCAGTAGAAGCCAGGTCTGTAGCTATCGCAACCAGTGTTTGCAAGCCTATCATGAGAAATTGAACTGGTCTGTAGCTATAGCAACCTGAGGAGCTGATGCAGCCCATACAAGAGGGAATATCTCAAAATAGGTAGGATACTGTTAATGAACATTTATTGCAAAATGACTTGTTTTTGCAAGATCTTTAACATAAAAATCCTTGTAGTGAGACAACCCCTTTAATTGATTTGGGGGCATCATGTTTTTGTGTATAATGTCCATCCAAAAAAGTTATCAACGGACTATGTCTGGTTTATTTGTAATATTATTCTGGGTTTCTTTTTTTTCACAATGTCCGGGTCTCAATATAGCATGGACTTCCAAGCTAGAGACCAGTCTTGGTTGTCGCAACTTAATGAGGTGTTTAAGGAGGATCCCAATTTGGTTTCAAGTGGTGATAATACTTAGACTAAGGAGTCTATGTCGAAACTGAAAGGGTTATTACACAAAAGACTTAGGGCCACATGTATGGAAACTGTCTAGGACTAAACTCTCTTTGCTGCCTGTAGCAACCAATCAGAGCACCTCTCATTTTTCCAGAGCACTATATGAAATGAAAGGAGAGCTCTGATTGGTTGCTATGGGCAACAAAGAGAGTTTTAGACCTAGACAGTTTTCATACTTATGGCCCTTAAAGTCTGGTGTAATAAGGTTTTCTAGGAAAAGTATACATCCAGGGATCTGATACCAGGGGACTAGGAATCCAAGTTTTCCCTTCTTTTGTGGTCGAAGATCGTATTTTTAAGAAAAAATGGGAAGATTTGGCTGGTGACCGCTTTAAGGGGTTTATGGAGTTAATGATACAATCTGATAAAACAACATTGGAAATGATTGAGACAGAAATAATTGAGATATAAGCTAAGATCAAAAATGTTTTGTCTGCTGAAGATTTAGAAATATTCAGTGCTGAATTGGATAAAGAGAGATACCTGTGGTGCCAAATCCAAGAAGTTCCAAAGGTATATGAATGACTTACAATGAAATCGAGTTTATAGCTGGAAACAGTATAATGAGAGGTCATGTTCTAGGTCAAGATTTGGTTCCATTTCATCTACTGTATCCTATGACGGACACCTTTTGATGTAGTATAGACACAGGGACTATGGAACACCCTATCAAAGCGAAAATTCATCATGCATAGATAAGGCAAGCAAACTGCTAAACCGAAACTTGACCCCTCCAGTGCAGCAAGGGAGATAGACTAGAAGTAAATTGGAAGTAATCAATATTTCCTCTCATACTTTCTCAGAAGCCCGTATTCAAGTTCTTGGTTTGAGTTTGACGTTCTCTCCTATTAATTCTTTTCACTTTTTCACAGCCTTAAATTATCTACATTTACTTTCACGTAAATTGATCTTAAAAAAGTTATATGGTGGAAAGACGTCTGACAATATTTTTACAACTGCTGAAGAAACAAATGCTGTTTCCATATTTGAGTTACTTTCTGAACAAAAAGATGAGACATTAAGTAAATTTCCATCTCATTTGTATCCCGTCATCAAAGTTTCCCTCCTTGTCTTTATGTCCTCAGGTTGAGATTTTTATGACACTGGTTACTAATGATCTTAAAAAGCTCTCAACAAAGGCTAATCATGACAGTTTCACTGTAGTACAGAGAAGAGCTTTAAAAAAAAATTGAGTCTTCTAAGGATGTTGTGTATAAACATACTGACAAGGGAGGAAACATTGTGGTTTGGCTGGTGGATGAATATGAGTAAGAAGCATGTCAGTAATTGAGAGATAAGCGGACATATCAGAGAGTTTCTTACAACCCTCAAGATTCTTTTGCACAACAACTTTGTGACATCCTGGAGAGGGCTTATGAACAAGGGACCACACCTAAGAAAGTTTATGATAGCCTTCATGTTAAATTTCCTAAAATACCCATGCTGTAGCTTCTTCCGGAGGTAAATTAGAATCTCATCCGATTATATCAGGCACGAAGGGTCTATGTGATTTGCTGTGGAAATTCATAGACTACGACCTTCAACCATTGGTTCAACTCTTGCTGTCACATGTCTGAGAAACCATGGATGTCCTGAAACGGATCGATGGGATCCATATGGAATCATATACTTATTTGGTGACAGCAGACGTAAAATCTTAATACATAAGTATTAGACATCAGGATGGCTTGGGAGCTGTGAAATATTTTTTGAGGTCCAGTAGCATGGCTCTCAACGTTTTTGGAAATATTGATTTTGTCTTGGAGCAAAATGCTTTTGTGTTCAAAGACAATTTTTATGTCCAGTGTCAAAACTCTAAGAGGGGGCGGCATATGCCTTGTCATATGCAAATTTGTTTCTCAGTTATTGGGAAAGACATATTTTTCATGGTGACAAAGCTAGTGCCGCTGACCATGTGCAATGTCGGCTGAGATACATTGACCACATGCTTTTTATGGCACGTGTCAATGTCTCAGCTACCTAATTTTATGAAGGAAGGGAACCAAAATTAAATTAATATGAAATTTACCTTTAAATCTGATCAATCAAAGTTTTTTTTACATACTTTGAAGTTGATGCTACTGGGACACTTCAGACAGATATGCACAGAAAAGATACAGTGATCAATATTGTTTTGCAATTACAGAGGGTAGATCTAAGGCCCTAGGCTTTAAACCTCCTAGACGTCGACCATGCGTCATCACACAGGCAGTGTGATCACATCATATCCTCGTGCCACCTGCGTGGGGTTTTACTGAAATACCTGGGGCCTAACAACCACCTACCTTGGTGCAATCTACATACCTACCTCGGGCCTAACTACTGCGCAACTACCTACCTATCGCCAATCTGCCTACCTACTTAGAAGCAATCTACCTAACTACCTGGAGCCTATATACCTACCTACCTGGGGCCTAACTACTGCCTACCTACCTACCATGGCCAATCTGCCTACTTACATAGGGGAAATCCATCTACCTAGGACCTAACCAGTGCCTACTTACCTACCTACCTAGGGCCAATCTACCTACCTACCTAGGGCCAATCTACCTCCCTACCTGTAGCCTACCAACCTACCTGGGTCCTATCTAGTGCCTACCTGGTGCCTAACTAACAGCCTAACTGCTGCCTAACTACCTACATAGGGCCAATATACCTAACTACCTATGACCTACCTATCCACCTTGGGTGTAACTACTACCTGCCTACTTACCTATGGCCAACCTACCTACGTACCTACCCGGGGCCTAACTGTTGCCTATCTATCTGGGGTCTATCTACTGCCTACCTACATGGGGCCTACTAACCTACCTACCTGGGGGCCTACCTACTTACTTACCTGGAGGCATTCGTAGGTTATACCAACCTACTAACCTTGGGCTTACCCACCAACCTACTTGGGGCATACCTACCTACCTGGGGTCTACCTACCTACATGGGGCCTTGCCCCTTTCCCTTTTCTACCTAGGGTCTTCCCCCTAAATGGGCCCCCTATAAAAAAACCTCTACTTGGCCCTTATGACTACCTACTTCCCTTGGGTTTAATCCTTTTCCTACCCCTTTTCCTTTACAACCTATCTAAACATTTTTTTAAAATATTTCTTCCCACTATTAAAACCCATTTTTTGTCCATCCCCTACCTTAATACTTTAACAAACAAAAAAAATACAAATCTTATACCACGGGTTTTACCACAAACATAAAATACATTTTACCATTAATACTTCTCCCAAATTATTATTTTTTTTTTTACTTTTCCCCAAACTTTAACTTTCCACTAACCATTTTATTACCATTAAACACCCCCTTTTCCCTTTTTTTTCTATAGGGTGGGTTCCCAAATTTTTCACCAATTTGAATCAATTATTTTACAAAAAAATTTGCTCCTTCCAACACATATCCCATAAATACCCTATTCTATTACCTCCCTCAGCAGTCACAGCACAATAAAAACCCCCAAATCTTTTACTTTTAAAAAACCCCCCCCCCCTCCATACAGGTAAACCCCCCTAAACGTCCCCAAAACTACCCCTAACAGGGAAAATCTACCAGACAAATGATTTTTAAAAAAACACCCCTACAAAACCAAGCCCCAAAACTATTACTAAAAAGGGACCAAATAATTCCCAGACCCTGACCAAACGCACTTTTTAGCAACTCCTTAATTTAGGTATTTTCCCCCTCATTAGGTAGGTATATCCCTCCCCGGGCCACTTTTTTAATAATTAAAACTCTCGTTTTAACACTTAATCAGCCAATCCCCCGGGGGCAATCAGTGCTTTAGGATGTAGACATGGTCAAGACAACCCCTGAGTTAAAACCGAGATCAGTATGGGGAAGAAAGGTGATTTGGTCCCTTTGGGGAAAGGGCGGGTTGTTGGTGCCAAAAGGGCTGGTTGAGTATTTCGGGAAAAATGTGATCCCGGGGTTTTTCCGCAAACCCATTTAGGGTTTACGGAATGGCCCGAAAAAAAAAACACCAGTGAGCGGCAGCCCCCGTGGGGGAAATGCCTTGTTGATGCCAGAGGTCAAAGGAAAGGGGAACGGTTCGACTGAAAAAAGGGGCAACGTGACTCAAATAGCCACCCGTTAAACCAAGGTAGCGAAGAGCACCCTTGAACGCACAGTACGGCGAACTTTGGGAAGGGGCTACGCGCAAAGACCCACCCCGGGGTTTCCACCCCTTTCAGCTAAGAACAGGAAACTGGGCCCCAAATTTCCCCAAGCTCATCGAAATTGGACAGTAGAAATTAAAAAAAACGTTCCCGGGTTGAGGAGTCTCGATTTCTGCTGCAACTTTTGGGAGGTGGGGTCAGAATTTGGCGTCAAAAATGAAAAGCAGGATCCATCCTCCCTTTGTATCAACGGTTCGGCTGGGGGTGGTGGGTCATGGTGGGGGAATATTTTCTTGGCACCTTTGGGCCCCCTTGGTCCCAAATTGAGCATGGTGAAACCCCTTGGGGAAATTCTATGCACAAAAGATTTAGGCAGTTCTGAAGGCAAAAGGGGGCCCAAACCCCGTTACACATGGGTTCCTAATAAAGTGGCCGGTGAGTGAAAAATAGGGGCACTTAGGAGGTATATAGTATAGGGTAAAGTCAGGCAGGTATTAAAATAAGGGTCACTCTCAGGCATTTTTATAAAATTATAGGGGCACTCTAAGAGGGATATAATATGGGGCACGAGGCGATATAGGGGGTCGACAGGGGAATATAGGGCCACAGGGAGTAAGGGGGGTGCAGGCAGGGATAGGGGGGGGGCGGTATAGGGGGGGCCGAGGCAGGTATAGGGGGCCCACAGTTTTTAGGGGGGCCCCAGGGAGGTATATGGGCCAAGGAAATTATTAGGGGGCCCCAGGCAGGGAAGGGGGGACGGCAGTATAAAGGGGGCCACAGGCAGTAATAGGGGGACTGAGGGAGTATATGGGGATGAGGCAGGTTATGGGGCCACGGAGTATTAGGGCCACAGGGAGTATATGGGCACGAGGCGGGATATGGGGGCCACAGGCAGTATAAGGCCAAGGCAGTATATAGGGGCACACAGGCAGGTAAACGCTATAAAAAAAACAAATTAATAACACCTTTGTTTCCCCCGGCGGGGCCCCTCTGTTTAAAAATTCGCCCCCGCTCCTCCGGGAGGGCCTCGGGGGCACAGCCCTTTAGCGTTTTGTGCGCCCGGGACAGGAACGGCGTGATGGGTTTTTTGCGCCGCTCCAGCGAGCCGACGGGGCCCGGGGGTCCTCAGTGCAATGAGGACCTGGCGGCCCCCCTGTGTTGGCCCCGGGGGCGGTCCCACACTGTCTGGGCAGGGGGGTGTCGCTCCGCTCCCAGAAGCCGCGCTTGTATGTGCGTCCAGCGGGGCCCCATGGTAGGGCAGGTCGGGGCTTAAAGGTTTTGGCACGGCCTGGAGCCCAGGAGGGGTTTGGGGCACAGGGGCTTTTATTCGGGGCCCGAGCCCCGAATGAAACTACCTAGCGACGCCCCTGGTTGTATCCATTTCTTTAATAAAATGATCAACGAGTGATGTTGTCGGGGAGGGTTTATTTAAATGTCTTTGTGTAGTTTCAGCGTATTTTTTTACCTTTTTTTCTCCAATGTTAGTAATAGAGGTTCTGACAGACGTCTCTCTATTAGTAGCGCTGGGGCTTGGTTTCAGCCAGCAGTGTTTTTTTGTCATCTAAGGTTGACACCAAGCCCCAGCGCTAGTAATAGAGAGATGTCAGACACCTCTATTACTAACTGTCACGCTGCGTGCTGCGATCCAACAGCCGGACCGCAGCCACACTCGCCTCCCAGCTCCTGGCACCACTTGTGCCGCAGTCCGGGCTTCTGGCCACAGGTGCAGCTGCTCCCGGTGCTCACTTCGCTGTGTGTATACTTACCCAGCACCGTCCTGCTTCCTCCTCGATCATTGCGCTGCTCCTGCCCTGTTTGCACTTTACCGGCTGGCACCTAGGGGTACCCGCGAGCTCACCTGGCTTTAAAGGGCCAGTGCACTGCATGTATTCTCTGTCCACCTATGGTGTTCGGAAATGGGCTTTATAGGGATTCCTCTTCCTGCCGTCGGCGTCCAGTTGTTGGTGTCCGTTCACTAGTGACGTCCTTGTACGCTCTCTAACGAATGCCCTTATCTTTCTGTCTGCATTCCTGTTCCAGTCTTAATCTGTCGTGCTGACTTTTTCTGCCATGCACTGTTTCTGCCTAGCCTGCTTTGGGTCCACGCTCCAGTTGGCTCTGTGTCTACACCTCCTGCTTCGGCTATCACCGCTTGGTCCTGCGTCAGGGGTAGCGATCTGGGGGATTCCCTGCGGAAAAGTCCGTCCTGCTTTGTGGCAGGCTCCGACGAAAACAAGGGGAATATTAGAATCAGCTCCCCTGGTGGTCACGCCAACTCCACGCAGTAACCAGAGGATCCAACTTCTGTCATAGAGACCCCACGACACTAACACTGGAATAAAATGTTAAAAGAAACACACCGACACAACAATCACTATATTTAAATAAACTCTCCCCGACAACATCTCTTGTAGACCATTTTATTAACGACTTAATCCAATAAATCCATTATAACCCAACAGGAAATCTGTAGAAAAAGAGAAAAACTACTAACAGCATGACAGTATTAAATTCCATCCCCTGCGTCCCCTGAAGATCATGCATCATTCCTTTGACTGATCCTCTGGGAGCAAGGGAAGGAGTTTGGACCTCACAATATGAATCTGAGGGTACAGGCCATAGCCATAGTACAATCTCCAGGGGTTAGTCCTCTGTTCCTCCACACCCCTCTAGAAGACCATGCTTCTAAGCTGTGGCCTGACCCACTCTCCCAACCATGGGAAGTCTGTACAGAGCTTGGAAAAGGTAAAGAGGTGCTCGAAAAGTTAGGGTTCTAAGATATTTGAGTCCAAATCTGCAGGGACGTGTGGTGGCCAGGAGAAGTCAGCATGGTTTCCTGGACCTAATGGAGAAGAAAAAGGAAAGTGAATGACTCAACACAAAAACATAACCTGTGAGTCACTGGATGTAACTGCAATGTAATCCCTTATATATTTGCAGACCGCCTGTGTACTACTGGTATCTACCACTATATAGTATGTAGGGAGTAAATTATCTGCAGAGCTGGTACACTGGGTTACACATAGGTCACTGATGGTGGTATTTATGGTCTTGAGCCTGTAAAATTTGGGATTACACTATATGGTCACTGTATAGCAGTAATAATGGTCAAAGTGTAATGGTTTATTTTCTGTAATGATGTGGTCGATGATACAGTGGGTACGGAAAGTATTCAGACCCCTTTAAATTTTTCACTCTTTCTTTCATTGCAGCCTTTGGTAAGATCCAAAAATTTAAATTTTTTGCTGTTTAATGTACACTCTGCACCCCATTTGAAAAAAAAAAAACCCCAAATGTAATTTTTTTGCTAATTTATAAAACAAGAAAAACTGAAATTCATTTGGTTTTAAGTATTCAGCCCCTTTGCTCATTATTGAGTAGAAGCACCCTTTTGAGTACACAGCCATGATCTTCTTGGAAATGATGCAACAATTTCCTCACCTGGCCATTCTTCCTTGCAATCCTTCCATTTCCCCCAGGGTTGGTGGTGAACGTTGGTGAGGCCCTTTTCAAAAATCCCCAGAGTTGCTCAAATTTTTTTTAGGTCAGGGCCTGGTGGGGGATCAAGAATGGCACAGAGTTTTTCTAAGCCACTGCTTTGTTTTTTTAGCTTGTGTTGGGTCATTGTTTTTTGGGAAAAAAAATTCGGCCCGTCGAGGGCCATACGTCTGGAAGAGGTTTTTCATCCCGGTATCTCGACTTCCCATTCTCTTTCCTTCAAATTTTGACCGTCACCCCTTCCCCCGCAGCTGAAAAAAACCCCCCTAGCATGATCGCCACCCCCCTGTTTCACTGTTTTTTTGGGGGTTTTATTTGGGGAGGTGATGAAAGTGCCTGGTTTTTTCCACACATACACTTTGAAATTAACACCCAAAAATTTCAACCTTTGCTCATCAACCAAAAAGAATCTTATTTCTCTAGCTGGGAGTCCCCTTTATATGTTTTTTTTGCAAACGTATGCAGACTTTATATGTCTTTTACATTTAAGAGAGGTTCCCCTCGGCACATTCTCCATAAAGCCCCAAATGGAAGCTGCAGTGACTTTGTGGAAACTTTCTAGTTGCAGGGTTTTGGGGTTTTTTTTTTTTTTCTTTCTTCCTGGATAATGGAGGGCATTTTTACCCAGTGAGAGGCCTGGATTTGGGTCTATTGAGAGGTAAAAATAGCGAGGACTGCCGACCGAATCACGTTTTAAGTTGTGGGGGCTTAAGCTTTTTTTTAATAAAAAAAATGTGAACCCAAAAATCCAAAGTTTTTTCATGTTGGTAGATAGCATAAAACTCTTTAGGATTTCCATGTAATGTATTGCCCTTTTATCATCCGTGTTCGTGTTAGTGTGTGCTAATATAAATAATATATATATATAAATATATATATAATTATATATATATAATATATAATATATATAAATAATATATGCCCAACCTGCCAGTGCACCAGTTCGAAATATGTTTTTCAGAAATGTTTTTTTGTGCAGAACCACTTTGTTTTTGGGCCCATATATTGCTTTTAATCTATATGGGGAGGAAGAGGTGCCTCCATTTTGGTTTTTCTGCACCACTCCCACTTTCACAGGGTGTTATAGAGTGCAGCTTGCAGGTTGGTGTTTTTTTTTTTTCTTTCTCTCTGGATAATGGAGGTCGGTTGACCCCCGTGAGAGGCCTGGATTTGGCTCTTTTTGAGAGATAAAGATAGCGTAGGACTGCCCCCACCTGAGATCACGTTGTAAGTTCGTGGCGGGCTTAAGCTTTTTTGATAAAAAATATGTGAACCAAGAATCTCAAAGTTTTTTTCATGTATGATAGATAGCATAAATGCCCTTTTTTAGGGATTTCCATGTGATGTATTGCCCTTTTTGCAGTCGTGTGCCGCTGGGAGTGGTGTGGTGTGTTATGATATATATTATATAGTATTATATATATATATAATATAAATTTTATATATATATATATATATATAAGCAGAAAAATAGGCAGCACTCAAAAAAATAGCAATTGTGGGTGCCAGCGACAATTGGGACAGTAGTTACCAGTCCTGATAAATATCCAGGGAAGAATTCGCAGCACTCCTTTTTCCAAAAAAAATGCAAAAACTTTATTTCCAACATGTCCAAAAGCGACGTTTCGGCTACAGGAGCATTTCTCAAGCAATTACAGGGTGAAAATGCATGGTATATAAAGGAGTGTCATAATGAATATGCAAATTACAAAATTCTAAATAAGAAGTTAAATATAAACAATCTCAAAGTGATATAGTGATCAAAATATACAAATCATGAAAGATGTGCTAAAAACAGTGCTAAGTGAATAACATTATTAAGACATTTTTGGACAGATATAATAAAAACCTACTATATTACATCTTACATGATGAACATAAGCGGATGGGGGCGGGTCCAAACTCCTCCAATCGCTAAATAACATAAATAAAGAAATAAAAACAGCTACCATGCTTACATGGAGGATTCCTACAAACGGCGTCCTGTAAACTGAACTGCGCATGTCCGGAAGTAAACACATCCGTAGCCATGGGGAAAGCACTCTAACTAAACAGGGACTTCCGTGCATGCGCATTAACGCTTAAGACATGCAACGGCCATCTTGCTGAAGGGAAGCCAGTACGGCATAAGCCCGGATGTCAAAAACGGCCCCTTAGCACATCCGACGGCTTAAACAATAGCAAAGCGGCCGAATTATTAAAGAGGTTGTTGCCTCAAGTGTATAAAATCCGGCATAAGATACCATAATTAGGTGGTGCAGGAATCCATTTCATAAACAAAAAAAAGGAGGGAAAAGTGAAGGAACAACCAGAATCCCATATAAAGAAACCGCTCAAACGAACCACACAACTTGGCACAGAACTTTCAAAATGACAAGCCAAGCCCGCGTGCGTACACACATCCCCTTAAAAAGGTACTCCTCACCTTTCAATATCAATGAAAATCCGCCATCCCGACACTTTGTGCCCAATTATCCCGATAAAACCCTGCAAAGATGTAAAATAAATGAAAAATTGACCCGTAGAGACGCAAACCCCAGGCACAAAAGCTTTTGACCCAAGAGCGCACAGATACAGCACAAGTAACCAAAAAACATTTTTTTATTTAATCCAAAAGAAACAAAAACAAAAAAAATAAAATAAATTATTTCAAAAAATTATAAAGACAAGATTAGAGATAGTTCATCCAGTCCCCATCCACGATTCTAGAAAACAGAGGAAACGAGAACAAATGTTAATACAAAAAAATACAAATTAATATAAACACAATCACCCAAACTGGGTCAGAGGAAATAGAAATCTCCAGGCAGAGGGACAAAACTACTTACACATTTTCTGGGAGATCTTAAAGTCAACATTCAGACCATTTGGCTTCAGCGCATTTAATTCAAAGATCCATCTTAATTCCTTTTTCTTTAATGTTGTTATCCTATCACCTTCTCTTTTAAGGGGGGCTACTCCATCTATTACCATGCATTTAAAATCCCATTCAGAGTGACCTGCCTCCACAAAGTGTTTGGACACTGGTAAATCTAACCGTTGTTTTCTGATTGTATATCGGTGGTTATTAAGTCTAGTTTTTAAATCACAAGTGGTTTCACCCACATAAATAAAGCTACATGGACACCATAATATATAAATAATCCAGGAGGAATTACAAGTATAATAGGAGTTGATCATATATTTTTCCTTCGTTTTAGGATGTACAAAATATTCACCTCTATTTATCACACGACAGTTGATACAGTTAAGACATGGATAAGTACCAAATTTTTGAGTACCTAAAAAGGTTTGTTTAAGTTTAGTTGTTTTATTGTCATTCTTAACCAATCTATCTTTAAGGTTGGCAGATCTCCTATATGACATTAAAGGAAACGACTGAAATTCAGGAATATGTCTAAAGCTCTGTCTCAAAATGTGCCAGTGTTTTCTCAAAATAGATGTAATAGGACCACTAAGATCATTGAAAGTAGAAATAAAGGGAATCCTCTTTTGACTAGGCTTTGAAACATTTCTAGATAATAATTGGCTTCTGTCCATTTTGGACACCTCGTTTCTATGTTTCATTATCAGTTTTTTTGGGTAACCTCTATCATAAAATTTCTTTGTCATAATGTCGAGTGTATCTTCGCACTTCTGTTGAATGTCCACTATACGTTTGACTCTCAACATCTGGCTATACGGTAACGAGTCTATCATTTTATGAGGATGACTACTATGATAACATAATATGGTGTTTCTGTCTGTCGGTTTAGTAAATAATTCAGTATGTATTCCCGTATCTGTAAGAATGACCATCGTATCTAGAAATGGAATTCTATCTTGCGAATAAGACATGGTAAATTTAATGTTAGAATTAATATTATTCAAAAATTATAAATCGTGAAGCACCCCTCCTTTCCTTTGGAAGAGCGATGTACCAACCCGAATTGGGAAAGGGGGTGGGCCTGTCCGCCTCCCCGAAAGGGGCAAACCTTGCTCGGGGCCCAGGTCCCCCGGGCGGTCCCTTGAAATAAAAGCCCCCAAAGAAAAAGAACATGTAAAAACAGAGTAAAATTTTCCAAACAAACCTTACACTTCCGTAAATCCCTTCCAGTTTTTGTACCCCCAAGACCGAAGGCAAATGGAGGAATAAACCTCGAAAAAATAAACAAGCCATACACTTGAAGATCAATGAAAACATGAAAAAAATCAGGGGTGGTTTTTAAAAGAAAAAATCTTGCAGATAATTTTTGGGACAAGACCCTCCAAAAATGGAAACAACAAAAAAAGAACCCTCTCAAAAAACAAGGCCCCGGGGAAAAAAGGTGAAAAAGGGATAAATAAAAACTGGGGGGAAAGTTGGAAAAATTTTTTTAACCCGAGAAAAGATTGAGAAAGGCAATAAGTACTTTTAGAAAAACACTGTTTTGGATCAAAGGGAGCCGAAACTTTTAAACAGAATTTCCAACCAGACGCAGAACCTTAAAAAGCCCCCCCCCCTTATCGGTGGTTTGTTTGTGATATCGGATTTTTGGGGAAAACTCAGAAATTCCCTTGTTTTCCCTCAGTATTAAATTAGGGTAATAACGGTTTGTCTTATTTTGAATTTTAAGTTTAATAAATTTTTTTAACTAGACTATATATGTCCAATCTGATGAACCATGTAGGGGGAAAAAAATCATAGATAAGGTTAGATTACTCCTTTAAATGAAACTGGTGAAAAATCTACGTTCAATGCTTTGTTTATGAAAATTCATCAGAATAAAAAAAAACACAGAGCTTCAATCTTCCAAAAATGTTATATATCCACCTAGTCAACCAAAAACCCTTACATTGGACAGAAAGATAACCCCTTAACAACAAATTAGTTTGAGATGTGTAAAAATGTGGAAGAAATATTTACCAAAAGGAAGTGTCAAAATTTTTCTTGTCGTCTTTCGGTCTTTTTGGGTTGAAAAACCCTTATTTGTCCCTTCCCTGTTCGTTGTCTCTTTTTTTTTTTTTTTTTTTTCCTTTTTTTTTTTTTCGGGTGATGTCGTTTACCTCCTGTCTAGTACGTTGTTGTTTGTTGGCCCTGTGACCTTATTCCAAAAAAATAACAGAAGAAAATCAATCATCATTTTAAACATTTTTTTGGGGGAACGTTTAGGAAAAAAAGGGTTTAAAAAGAAGCATTTCTTTTTTCCTTTTTTGATAGCAAACCATTTTATAATCTTTAAGACCCCTTTGCCTTTTTCGAGCTAATCTCTTCTATTTCTGATTTAAATTTTTTAAAAAATCTTGTTGTTTTAATGGGGAAACGGGAAATATTCTCCTTCCTAAAAAATTTAAAACGATTTTCGAAATCCAGGGGGAAAAGAGGTTCGGTTCAGCTGGGAGCGCATTCCCCTGGGATTCTGTTGTGTTTTTAAAAATTTTTCAAAGTAATTTTAAAAGCAATTTCCCGGGGGAATTTGCTTTTTAGAAAAATTTTCATAGTTTCCTGAACTTCTATGGTGACGGTTTTATCCAAAAAACAGCTCCCCCAAACTGGTTTAAGATTCCATTTTTCCCCCCGCCTCGTATGGAAAAACATTGGAATACAATTAATCAAAGATGGTGCAATTCCTTTTCTTAAAAAAAAATATTCAAAAAAGGGGCAAGCCAATAACGAATTAATATTAAAGAAAAAAAGGCAGCACTCAAAAAAAAAAACAATTGTGGGGCCAGCGACAAATTGGGAAATAGTTCCAGTCCTGATAAATACCAGGGAAGAATTGCAGCACTCCTTGTTCAAAAGATGCAAAAAACTTTATTCCAACATTCCAAAAACGACCATTTTGGCTAAGGGGCCTTTTCAAGCAATTACGGGGAAGTGCATTAATAAAGGATGCAAAAGAATATGAAATTTAAAAAAACAATAAGAAATTAAATATAAAAAAAATCTCAAAGTGATATGTGACAAAAAATAAAAAATCGAAAGATTGCTAAAAACAGTGCTAAGGGGAAAAACATTATTAAGGGCATTTTTGGACAAATAAAAAAAAAACCCCTATATTACATCTTACTGAAAAAATAAAACGGATGGGGCGGGCCAAACTCCTCCAAATCGCTAAAAAAAATAAATAAAGAAATAAAAAACAGCTACCATGCTTACTGAGGATTCTACAAACGGGGTCCTGTAAACTGAACTGGCATGACGGAAGTAAAAAATACGAGCCCTGGGGGAAAACATCTAAATAAAAAGGGCTTCCGTGCTGCGCTTTAACGCTAAGACAGAAAGGCCATCTTGCTGAGGGGAAACCAGTAGGCATAAGCCCGGATGTCAAAAAAGGGCCCCTACACATCCCACGGCTTAAAACAATAGAAAAAACGCCCCAATTATTAAAGAGGTTGTTCCTAAGTGATAAAAACCGGTAAAAATACCATAATTAGGTGGTGCAAAACCATAACAAAAATCAAAATAAAAGGAGGGAAAGTGATGGGAAACATCCCGAGAATACCCTAAAAAAAGACTGCCCAAACGAACCCAAAACCCTTGGGAAAAACAAAGCTTCTAAAAACTGACAAGCTCAAATGCCCGGGGTGCGTCCCACAAAAATCCCCCTTAAAAAGGGGGTTTCCCCTCACCTTACTATTCCAATAAAAAATTTCCTCCATCACAGACATTTTGGGTCCCCAAATTTAAATATCCAGATAATACCATGAAAAAGATGTAAAGAAAAGGGATAATTAGCCCCCGTAGAGGAGCGCAAAAAAAAAAAAACCCTTTGGCACAAATGCTTCGCCAAAACCGAGAAAGGCACAGATACACCCACAATAACCTAAAAAAAAAATTTTTTTTTATTTAACCCAAAAAAATAAAAACAAAAAAAAAAAAAAAAATTTTTTAAAAAAAAAATTATAAAGAAAAGGGTTTAGAGAAATTTAAAACCCCAGTCCCCATCCCCCGTTTCAAGAAAAGAGAGGAAAAGAGAAAAAATTTTAAATTCAAAAATATAAAAATTTAAATATAAACACAATCCCCCAAACTGGGCCCAGGGGAAATGGGAAATCCCCGGGCAGAGAAAACAAAACTACTTACCCATTTTCTGGGAGATTTTAAAAGTAACTTTCAGACCTTTTTGGCTTCAGCGCATTTAATTCAAAGATCCATCTTAATTCCTTTTTTTTTTAATGTTTTTTTACCCTATCACCTTTCTTTTTAAGGGGGGGCTATCCATCTATTACCATGCTTTTTAAAATCCCATTCAGAGGGGCCCGGGCCCCCACAAAGTGTTTGGACACGGGTTTAAATCAACCCTTTTTTTTCTTGATTGTATATGGGGTTATTAATTTCTGGTTTTTAAATCACAAGTGGTTTCACCCACAAAATAAAGCTACGGGGACACCTAATAAATAAATAATCCAGGGGGAAATTTAAAAAGTATACTAGGAGTTGATCTTTCTTTTTCCCTTTGGTTTTAGGATGAAACCAAAAATTTTTTCACCTCTTTTTATCACCGATAATTTTGGGACCCCCCCCCCCCGCTTATTTTTAAATCATGAAAAGTTGAAATTTTGTAGGTTTTTTATTAAAATCTGCCCCAAAAAAATGTTTTAAATTTAATTTTATTCACTTAGCACTTTTTTTAGCACATCTTTCATGATTTGTTTTTTTTGGATCACTATATCACTTTGAGTTTGGGTTTATTTTTTAACTTCTTATTTAGAATTTTTTTAATTTGCTTTATTCATTATGTAAAAACCCTCCTTTATAAAATCAGAAACTTTCACCCTGTAATTGTTTGGGAGAAAGGCTCCTGCGGGCCAAAAACGTCGTTTTTGGGGGACTTTTTGGGAAATTTAAAGTTTTTTGCCCCTTTTTGAAAAGGAGTGCGCAAATTTTTTCCCTGGATATATTTATTATATTATTTATAAAATATATATATATATAAAAATATATATATATATATATATATATTTATATTTATTTACATATATATATTGTGACAGACTGGCTACAGGGTAGTTCCCTTTGTTGTTTGCCACTGGGTTTGGAGATATACCAGAGTGGTATATCCAACATGCCCCCCAAGGAAAACCCTGGCCTTGGGGGAAAAGAAAACTGAAATTTTTTTGGTCAGCCACTCTAAGTGGTTTGGCAATTTAATAGGATTATTTTGGCCCTTTTCACCCGGGTTCCTGGGGTTGGCTCTTATTGGGAGTAGACAATGCGGGGGGGTGGGCAAACTACTCCCCCCTGTTCCCCGGCCACAATTTTTTATAGGGCTCGGGGGGTCCCGTAAAAAGGCCCGGGGTTTTAGGGGGTTTCAAGGGGGGGCGTGGTCTGCTACCAAAAAAAGTTTTGGAGGAGCAAAGGAGCGGAGACAGAGGCCTGGCCCCCAGAGGCTTTGGGGAAGCCGACGCCCGGGGATTACTGGCAAGGATGGCGTTGGGGGGTCTTTTTACGCAAAGGGCCATCCCCGGCTAGAAGGGACAAAAGGGATTAGTTAGTGGCCAGACGGGCCCGAGGTTTTTTTTTGTTTTTTTTTGTTTGCATGTGCCTCAATAAAACTGGCTGAGGGCCCCAAATGTTTAAAATGGAGCCCAGTGTCTGTGGCCCCCTTCCGCCCACAAAAAAAACGGCCGGGTCCCGAGCTTTTGGGGGTTTACCCCCGGGCCCGGGCCAAAATGGCGGCTGAAGGTATGTGAAAGGGGTCACAATATAAATTTATAAAATATTTTATATATTGGGCCCCAACCCCCGCCCGTGGACCCCGGTTCGCATAGTGTTTTTTCAGAAAATTTTTTTTTGTGCAAAAAACCGACTTTGTATTTTGGGGAACCCAAAAATCTCAAAGTTTTTTTTATGTATAAAAATTTCCCTTTTCCCTTGTAAATTTCCGATAATTTAAAGATAACTTAAAGGTGGTTGATATGTGGTCATGATGTTTCTCGCCCCTATTTTGGTGGTTTATTTGTGGCATGAGTGGGGAGTATTTGGCTTAGTGGAGTTATTTGGGGGTATTTTCCTTGGGATTTTGGTTTTTGAGATGCAATGGGTTTTTTGGTAAAAAATTTTAACCATTATTTAGTGGGGTTTTTTTCTTAAATGCTTTCGTTTTAGTTTTTTATATATTTTTTATTTTTTAAAAAAGATACAAAAAAAATACAAAAAAATTTTAAATTTTTAAAAACATATATCCTTTACCACCGGTTTTTCCCGTCAATTAGAGGGGGGAGACCAGCGCCCCATCTTGTTACAGGTTTAAAGTATGATGTCTTTTAAAATTTAGTCTGTATAAGTTGAAGGAAGACTTGGTGGGGGCACCGTATAGGTGACAGTGGACAGAGAGGCACAGTGGGACCCTCAAATTAACCCTCTGGTCGGCTCTAGGCACCCTAGTCCGACACTATTTTAGACTGTGGTCCCAGCTCTATTCAGGTCATTGACCAGGTCCTCCCATGTAGTTTTGAGCTGATTCCTGTTCTCAGAATCATTCTTACCCCATGAGGCGAGATATTGCATGGAGCCCCAGACCGAGGAAGGATGACAGTCATCTTGTGTTTCTTACATTTTCTAATAATTGCACCAACAGTTGTTGCCTTCTCACCAAGCTGCTTGCCTATTGTCCTGAAGCCCATCCCAGCCCATGTGTAGTGTGGCACTTATTCTGGATACCTATTGTGATATATAAGTTTATTTATGTCTTTATATATTTTTGAGTGTTATACATTGACTTTTTTCATTCCCACATTCATGTATATACTGTATATATAATATATAATATATATATATATATATATTATATATATATATATATAGTTTTATTTATTATAGTTTTATATAATATAATTTTATATAGTTTTTTATGTTTTATTACTTTTGCACAATAGAAATATGTCTATAAAAAAATGTGTTTTTATGTTGTCCTATTCTGACAGCCATAACTTTTTTATTTTTCTAATACAGAGCTGATTATGGGCTTTTTTGGCGGGATGAGTTGCCGTTTTTTATTGGTACCACTATGGGGTGCATATCACACTTTGATTACTTTTTATTAAGGTTTTTCTGAGGCATTTTGAACAAAATACAGCAATCCTGGTAGAATTTTTTATTTACATTTTTTACAGCGGTCACCATGCATAAAAATTACATGCTAACTTTATTCAGCAGATTTATACCATTACAGCGATACCAAATTTATGAAATTTTTTGGTTTACTGCATTTACACAATAAAAACACTTTTATTCAAAAAGAAAAACACGTTTCTGCAGCTTGTTTTTTGCAGGATAATTCAATTTTTTTACAGGTATAATTTTTGGGGGGACAAGGCTTTTTGATCACTATTAAATCTGTTTTTTTGGAAAGCAGGGTGAAGAAAATGCTGCAATCCTAATAGTGTTTTTTTATTTTTAACAGCGCTCACCATGTAGTATCCATGACAAGTTAGTTTTACTCTATGGGTCGATACAATTATGGCAATACCCAATTTATACAGTTTTTTTATGCTGAAGTTCTTTAAAAAAAAAGAGTGTTTTTATTGTATAAAACAATATTTTTGCACCGCCATACTCTGATAGCCATAACTTTTTTATTTTTCCGTATACAGAGCTGTCTAAGGACTTTTCTTTTGCCGGATAAACCGACGTTTTAATTGGTACAACTTTAGCATTTATATGAGTTTTTGATCGCTTCTTATTCTATTTTATGTGCTGTGGGATAAACAAAAATCACAATTCTTTGATTGTTTTTGTTTAACAGCGTTCACTGTGCTTATTAATTAACATGACATATTTATAGGGTAGGTTGTTACTCACGTGGCAATACCAAATATGGGTACTTTATTTTTGCTCTGTTTTGGGGGGAGTGACATTAGTAAAGGTGAAAAGGTTGGTGTACGTGTTTTATATTTTATTTCTCGTGTTTTTGTTTCACTTTTTTCACTTTTTAAAAACTTTTTTACACTTTTTTCACTTTTTCCCATAGGGGAATTGTATGTGATCTTCAAATCACTCATGCAACAAGAGGTCAGTACACAGCTTATTGCTATGGACTGGACTCCATGGCGACTGTCAATCACCATGCCCACAATTCATTGCGGGCATCGTGATGTCAAAGACAGCCTGGGAAGTGTTTCTTACACTCCAGGGCTGCCTGGTAGGAAACAGCAGCGGCACCAAGAGCAGGCAGAAGAAGCTCCTGTCGCGATCGCGTACACTCATTTGCAATCCCGCACGATCTCCAGAACTTATCCATATGTCCATTTGCGGGAACGCACCTCCCGCTAGGACGTATGGGTACATCCAATGTCGGGAAGGGGTTAAAGCCCCCCCCATTTGGCTATTACATCACTATTTGAATGATCCCAGTCTATGTCCTGTAGTGCAGCTCTCAATAAGAGGAAAGTGTCCTTTTTAAAATTAAATGTTTTTACCCTACTGGACTGTGATTGTTTTTCCCAGTTTAGACGTATTTACAGTAGATGAATTATATTGTGGTTGCTGTTACCAAGGTTTTCAGAAACAGTGACCACTCCAACAAGTTCTGTCTTGTTAGAAATTACCAGATCTCACTTCTTGTGGCATCTTCCACAAACTGGCCCATAAAATTATCTTGTAACAGATCAAGGAACTTCCTGCCCCTTGCAATTGAAACAGAACCGTGACACCAGTCAATATCTGGGTAATTGAAGTCGCCCATTATCACCATTGTGCCCACCTGTGCTGCCCGCTCCATTTCTTTATACAACTGACACTGTATCTCCTCATTGATGTTTGGGGGTCTATAGATTACACCAAAAATATATTTTTCAGTGTTAACCCCCCTTGCATTTTCACCCACAAGGTTTCCACATCTTTACCATTTTTACTCCATATTTCGTCTTTCACACTTGCTTTCATATCACTACTTACTTATATATAGGCACAATCCTCCTCCTTTCATGTTTGCCCTGTCCTTCCTAAATAGAGTAAAACCCTGAAAGTTAACAGCCTGATCATGCAAGGAGTCCAGCCACGTCTCAGCAACACCAACCACATCAATCTTTTCCTCTAGAACTAGCACTTCAAGCTCTCCCATTGTGCTTGCTAGACTTTTGGCATTGGTGAACAGACACTTTAAATTCCATCCCAGTTTTACCCGTTCAATAGATGGCATCGAATTTTAAATTTAACCATTCAGTAGATGGCATGTGATTTTACATTATATATTTTCCCCGTGAAACCTGTATCCAGTTTTAGCATTGCAATGTCAGGTTTATATATGGTTTGTACACTGTGTTAATCTTGTTGGCTTTTATATTATGTGAGACCATCTTTTAAGCCTTTTAATAATGTCTCCTTTTTTGGGGGGATCATAAAGTGTTGATACTGTCATTATATATTGTGTTCAGCTCTAGCACTTAGATTATGTCATTGTGATCCGGCCATTTATATCCAATGAGTGCTTATGCGAGACTGATGGCTGATAACAGATTCTGCTCTGGTGCACATTAGTGAAGTGCTCTTGGCCAGAGATTTTTCTCAATCATGCGCAATACCTAGCGAGCGGCATGAGTCCGCGACATAAGCGTTGAAAACTCGTCACTGTGCATATATCCGAATATCGATCATGTGTACTGGCATGGGAGTTTCCGGAAATGGGACAGTGGGCGCCAACTTCCCAATGTCATGTTTACTCCCCACAACTTCTGCCAAACTATTTGGGACTAATTTATATCTGCTTAGAGGGAAATGTCATTAACCCCTGAGGAAGCATTGTAAGCGAAACACGTGATCGGGGGTCGGGCGCCTCTCATTATTAAAGGTAGGTAGTCTTCTGTTACTTAAATTTATGGCTACCTTTTTATCATGTAATATGTAGTGGGGTGTACTTTTTAACTAAAACTATGTATTAACTGGCATCAGAACTGTGCTATTATTTTCCTGTTTTTTTATTCATGAATGCAAAATTTACTTGTTGTAAATATTAGGAAAAACCCATGGGCCACATGTATGAAACTGTTTAGGTCTAAAACTCACTCTTTTGCCCATAATAACCTATGAGCAAAAAAGTGAGTTTTAGACATGAACAGGTTTATACATGTGGCACTTATATATTGACTGTATAATTCTATGCCTGGCCATTTGTGGGTAATCTCACTTCACCTCTGTTTAATTTTAAAATTTGTAACCAATAAAAATCTTTGATATTTTATGATATATGTGCTCTCATATGGTTGATGTTCTTTATATTTAAAGAAGAGTTAATTGATTGGGGGGCATCTTGTTTTTGTGTCTAATGCCGAGCCTTAGGAGCTACAGTATAAATTAAAAATTTTTGGATTAATTATATAAGTAATGCAGAAGGGTGCTTAAAGATGGCAGTTTTATAATTTCCTGATTGAGGCAGGAAGTGATAAAATGGGAGATATGGTGGCAATAAAAGGCCCACCTGTATAAACAATTTTTTATCGCTGCTGGTGTGCCAATCGTAGTGTAAATCGGTGCATGGTGCCATTTCTCATTTATTTAGATACCACGGCCGTGATCACCGCAGTGTCTTGGGTTTAACATCAGGGAATGGAGCCGGCTCTATTTCTTGCTGTTACTGGCAGGTGTCAGCTGCAACTGGTACCTGGCACCCACCTTCAATGTAGCTTAATCCTGCTACACAGAACCTTAACAGCATTATTACGTGTATTTACATCATAAGGGATTAATGGTAAGATTCATTGTGCCATATTATATACTGAAAAACCCCCAAAAAATCTTTGTGGGATGGAATGAGGAAAAAATGCACTTGCACCATTTTTTGGGGGTGATGTTTGTTTTAATGGAGTTTACTATTCAGTATAAATGACATGCTAACTTTATTTTGTGGACCAGTATAATTCTGGTGATACTAAACTTCTAAAGTTTTCATTATATTATATTATATTCATATATTTTACAAAATTTAAAACCAACATAACCAGACTAATACATTTTATTTTTTTACCTATTGACTTGTTTTCAGGCTTTTTTTTTTTTTTTTTTTGCAGTCTGCAGTATAGTTGTTGTTGGTATTTATTTTGGGATATATTTGGGAGTGATTAGAGGCATAGCAGGATGAAGGTACAGCTCATCACAGTTTGTATCACTTCTAATAGGTATGACTTGCTTACAGAAGATATTATCACAAGCCCTTCATCCTGCTAAGACTCAAACCACTGCAATCTGACAAAATTGTTGGTAATTTTCTGTTAAAGAAAGAAAAAAATTACAATGGGCACTTAAAGGGAATATGTTGCCATTTTTTTTTCCTTATTAAATCAAGCCCCTGATCCATATGCTTTTCCTCTCGGGTCGTTTTTATTTCCTGATTGTAGATTTCTCTATTCGTCGTCCCTCTATAATATGATTGTGGGGAAGATATTCTTGCTTGCACTGCTTTAACAGCAGTCATAGAGATTTACAGCAGCTTCATGCCCATAGGATTCTTAAGACAGTTTCTGTCTATAGAGTAGTTTTCACTGTGAAGGGAGGGGAGAGGTGGCGCTGTGACATCTCCTCTTGTGACTGGTGGATTCTGTGTTATCTGTACAAAATGGTGTCTCCTTTCAGTCTGACCCTGCTTTTACTGATAATGAGCACACTGATGAAAAGCTCCCTAAACAGAACAGGAAGTGTCAGACGATTATTAGGCTTAGTGGCCAAAGTGAAAACTGCAGGACTTAAGAATTATTAAAAAAATATTGAAAGTGATCTGGAAAATTAAAAAAAACATAACCAAAATTCCTACAAAATGTGTTTAACATAAAAATGTGAGTTAGACAATAAGTCATTTTTTGATGACACATTCCCATTCAATAACTGGAAACTGACAAAAGTAATAATAAATTTAAGTTTACTGAAAATCAACTAATGAAAATTAGACACTCCATTTGAATTGTGGGTCAACCGAAAAAATAAAAAAACAGAAACTAAGGAAACTAGCCCAGACAAAAATGACGGTGACCCTCAAAAAGATTAAAAATAATTTGACCATATGGACATGTGGAATTAAGGTGTGTCCTTTAATTAGCATTATAGATGTTTGCAAATTTGTAAGTCTGCCTATTTAAAGAGTGAAAGTAGTCACTGTACTGTTTGGTATCATGTTGTGTACCACACTGAATATGGACCAACGGAAGCTAAGGAGAGAGTTGTCTTAGGATATTTGAAATAAAATTATATGCAAGCATATAAGGTTAGGGATATAAGACCATCTCCAAACAATTCCTTTTACTATGGTTGCACATATTACTCAGAAGTTTAAGGTTATTTGGATTGTAGCCAATCTCCCTGTACATGGCAGCAAAAGGAAATTGATGACAAATTGAAGAGACGGATAATGTGAATGGTAACTAAAGAGTCCAGGTCAACTTACAAAAAGATTAGAGATGCACAAATTAAACCATGCCAAATAAAGAACATTGTACCTACTGTGAAACTTGAGGGAGGCTTGATTATGTTTTGTGGCTGCATTGCTGCATCTGGCACAGGGTGTCTTGAATCTGTGCAGACTACAATGAAATCTCAAGACTATGGAGGCATTATGGGCAAAATGTGGTGCCCAGTGTCAGAAAGCTTGGTCTCAGTCACAGGCCACGGGTCCTCCAACAGGATAATGACCCAAACACATAGATAAAAACATCCAGGAATAGCTAAGAGCAAAGCATGGGACTATTCGAAATTGGCTTATTTGAGCCCTGCTGTAAATCCTATTGATCATATGTGGAACAAGCTGAACAGCAGGTCTTCAAAGTGCTTGTCATTCATGATGTGTCAGATTTGTGGACCAACAAAAATGCTTTCCTAAATCTTGGCATCAGTTATTCTTGGGAACCTTTGTCTCAAATATTGAAAACCTTCTGTTTCCCCCTTGCTCTTAAATTTAAAAAAACCTTTTCCCCCCGGCCTGATTTTTTTGTGGGGAAGTGGGGCAAAAAAACTTTGTTTTGGGTCTAAATTTCTTTATGTGCCCTTTTTCTGTCCGGGAAAAATAAAAATGGTTATGGATTTGGCCACTTTTTAAAAACTGAAAATGTGTGCTTACCATGGCTAAAAAAAAATACCCACAGACAGCATTTTCATCAATTTAAAACGGTCTTTTTTCCCCAATTTTGTGTAACTTTTCCTCATTGCTGGGGCCCTTTTCAAGCAATAGTATATTGCCAACACCCATTTAAATAAATTTGAACAAATAAGGGGAAAAACTGTGTTAATCAAACAAACAAAATAAAATGACTTAAAAAAAACTTGAAAAATTTTCAGGGTATATAGTGACCTTAAAAATGTGTCAATAATAAAAAAAAAATTGTAGTTTACCTCATGCTGTAATTTAAATGAAAATTGCCCGCAAAAAACACGGAGTTCGGCGTTCTAAAAAACCCCAAATTGTGCAGGGCAGGGGAGCACCCTCGCAGACCTCGCTCCTCACGAGCTGAATCCCGGGAGCCCCAATGCCCCAACGTAAAGCGCAGGCGAAACTGTGTTATTTTGATGAAACCCAAAGCCATATAAAACCTGGAAAGGGTTTAATGTAAAGGGAAAAATAGCTGTATAATATTTTCCTTTTTCCCCCCCCCCTTTAACCGCGATTCCCTCCACTGTCACGTCTCCCCCCCGGGTTTTAAAACCGCGTAGAACCATGCCCAAAGGGTTTTAACATTTACCCAAAAATCATGGTATAAACCATAAAAAGGCAATGTAAGGGGACCACAGATTGGGGGGCGCAACTTTTTTTACAATAACACGTATAGGAAAAAATTTGCTATGTCCAAGTTTAAGGCCACCAAAAGGGGCCTCCAAATGGAAAAATGCCCCCCTTTTAAACACTATAGGGAAAAGTCGGGTTTAAGAACCCCGTGACCCGTTTGGACATAATTTCCAAAATAGCAAAAAAGTCTTTTCCAAAGTCACTGAAAAAAATAAAAAAAAATTAAAATTTAAAGGGCATAAAAAAAATCAAAAGCCCACTTTTCAGTGTTTCATTTTTCTATTTACAAGGGGGAGAAAAAAGAACTTAAAACAAAAACAAACTCATAGCAGGAAAACACTCAAAAACCCCAAATTTTAACCCCCCCTAAAACAAAACGTACCCAATTTTTAAATACCCAATTCCCAAATTTCCCTTTCTTTTAAGGTTGCTTGGGGGTTTCTCCACCTCTCCTTAACTTGGGTTTCCCATTATCAACAAATTGAAAATCTTGTCTGAATTTTTAAAGTTCTTTCTCACAAATTGTCTGGGACACGGGTAAGTCCATTCTGCCCATTTTTAATAGTAGACTTATGTTTGTTTAATGCAAAGTTCGAAACTCCTTGGGCGTCCCCCCCACATACAATAATTTACAGGGACTTTGTAAAAAATTTAAATTAAAAAAACCGAACAAAAAAGTTAGATGAAACCGAATTTTAAAATTATTTAAATTAGTGTTTGGATGTAAAAAATTTACCCCCTTTCTTTAAAGGACTTACAATTTTTAACTTTCTCAAACATGGGAAAAAACCCTTTTTTTATAGAAAAAAAACCTAAAACTGAAATCTTTTTTTTTTTTAAAAGATCCCAAATCGGATCTAAAAAACGACCCAAAAGGGTTTTTTGGTTTCCCGGGTTAAGTTTTTTCGGGGGGGAAACCTCAAAAATTCAGGAATATTTGAAAAGTATCACCAAGAATTTCCCAAATTCCTTATGTATAATATTCCAAATTTTTTTATCCCCAAAAATTTGGGTTTTAAGTAACAAAAGTTAGTTTTATTGTCAATAAATTTCCCCCTTTTTATGGGCTAAAAAATATCTTCCCTTTTTAATTGTTCCAATTTCCCTAAGTTTAAAAGAAAATTTAAGGGGGGAAAGCCCGGTTTTTAAAAAATTTTTTAAAATCAATCTGCCCTTCTATTTTCCCCAAAATTAAAGGGGCCCGTACAAAATTTGTTTAACCCCCTAAAATTTGACTTTACGGGGAAAAATTTTTTAACAAAATGATCTTGGATGGAAACTAAAACAAATCTCACTAAACTTTACGATCAATTTGGTTTAACAAAAATATAGTGAGTAACTGTCTCCCCTTTATAACTAAGGAAACAAGAAATTGAAGGATTTATCAGAGGGGGGAAAACCATAATAATTGATATTTTTCACAATAGTATTCAAAAAAGTAGAAAAAGGCTTTCCCAAAATTTAAACTGAGAACCCCTTCCCCCCAACCCCCAAAAAAGGGGGCTAAAGTAAAACCACCCCTTCAATTCAAAAAATGAAATTTTTTCGGGGCCCATAGACAAAAACTTTCCCTCAAAAAGGGGCATAATATATTTGCGTTTGAGGCGCTAAAATTTTAAAACCCCCGCGTTCCCCCTTTTTTTTTTGTTTCAAACAGAGTACTTGAAAAAAAAAAAATAATTACAATCAATAAAGTATTTAATAGACTTCAAAAAAAATTAAAGCAAGGGCAAAAAATTCGATGTATAAGTTTTTGTTAAAACCCCTGGGATCCCTCAAATTGTCAAAGATGGTATTAAAAATTTTTTTACATCAAATAAAACCAATTTTAAAAAAGACTCAGGGGCCCTAAATTTTTTCAAATTTTTCAAAAGAAAAAAAATAAATATCTTTCAAATTTATTTCGCTGTATATAATAGGTCAAAAAAAAAGGGCCCAAAAAAATTGCTAATTTTCAAAAAAAGTTCCCGGGCTTGGAAAATAAAGGGCGTCCGGGGGGTTTTTGTTTGATTTGTGATTTTAATTTTAAAAAATATACACCGGGGTTATTTGGGGAAAATTTCAATTAAAATAATAAATTTTTTTTTTTCAATTAAAAAATTTAAAAAATAAAGCTCCACTACAAAAACTTTTTTTCTCCTCCCAAACGGGAAATTTTTGGGGCATTCGGGATTAAACCTTTTACTTTTAAACATCATTTAGTTTGGGCTTTTAAAATTTTGGCTATAAACATTGATGTTTTTCTAAAAAACCCCCACAAACCCGCCCCTTTTCGGGGGGCTTGATTGTTAGAGATGAATCCTGGGATAATCTTTTTAAAAGCCCAAAAATTTCCTCCCCCCAAAATTTTTAATTTCCAAATTTTAGAAACAAACCCTTTGGGCTTAAAATCAATTTAAACTTAAATTTTTTAAAAGCTTTAAATAAAGGTGTCCCAAATTTCTGAAAATAAAATTTTTCAAATGGCAAAAAATTCACTAGTTTTTTTGGGAAACCCCGTTTTTGATAAGGTTTTTTCGTTAAAATTTTCATTTCCAATTACCTTATTTTGCTCACAAAACAACAACCCTTTAAAACTGTCTTACCAAAAAAAAAATTTTTCGATCGATTTCAAATTTAAACCCAAACAATCTTTTTCAAAGGGCAGAAAGATAAACCAAGTGAAAAAATTTCCAAAATTTCAATATCAAATTAAAAACAATTTTAAAGATATTTTAAACTAAATTTCTTTTTTTTGGAGATTTGTCACGTTGTTTCCCTTTTTTTTTCCCTTTCTGTTGTTTGAGTTTGTCCCGTGATGTTTGGCCCCCCGGCCCCCCCTCCGGGTCCCTCCAAAAAAAATCCCCTTTTTTAAAAAAAAAAACATTAAAAAGAACCCTCATAAACAGACAAAAATTTTTGGGACGGGCCCCTTTCTTTTTGTGGTATTCTAGATTGTCCTTTGGGTCGGGTATATTTCCCTTCCTTTTTCCAAATTTTAGATTTCCCTTCCCAGATTTTTTTAAACCCTTTATCTTTGGGGAAACCCTTTTTGACGTTTTCCTTTCTCTAACTGTTCTTTGAATTTTTCAATAAACCTGACATTTCCCCCTTTTAAAAATTAACAAATTCCTCTAATTTTAAGCAAAAAAGATAGGGGGAAGATTCCACCTCCTTAATTTTTAAAATTGAATTTTCAGGTAATTTCCCTTCTCCCAAAATTTTAATGTTTAAACCAAAATAACGTCTCTAGCATACTTTTTCCCGGGAAATTTTCATAAACCGCTGGCAAAAATTCCCAGGGATTAAGGGAAAAAAATTGGGGGTTTTAAAAGGGAAAAGCAAACCCCTGGAATTCAAAAAGAAAATTTAAAAAAAAATTTTCCCAAAATAATAGATGTAAATTCTAGAAATTGCCCTTCTTTAAAACAGAATTTTTTCCCCTGTCTTTTTTTAAAATTTAAAGCCGATGGAAAAATCAAAAAAAACATTCATCAGGTAGTCCCTTGGGAAAAATCCTACTTCCCTCCTCCTCAGAATATTAAAACCATTGGGTTGGGAACTTCCATTTTTGAAAAAAGATCCAGAAAAATTTTTAAAAAAAAAATCCGTGCATTAAATTTTAAAAACCCCCAAAATTTACAAATTAATTTTTGCAGGCCCCCTTAAAACCAAACCAAAAACTTGAGTTGCAAAATCCAAACCCCTTTACGGGCCTCAAAAGTCCCCGAAAAAAATCCCCAAAAACCGCATTCCCCCAATTTCCCAAAGGTCTTTTTTTCCTCCAATAGTGCAAGTTTTTTTGGGGTCATTGCTGGAAAACTTTTTCAAACAAAAGTATAGTGCCAACACTCCAAATTTAAATCAATTTGAACCAAATAAGTGGGCATCTGTTTTAATCAAAAAATACAAAATCAATGGGGGAAAATAAACCCTGAATTTTTTTTTTCCCGTGGATATATTTTTCCAAAAAAATGTGTCAATAAAAAATATAAAAAATTGTTTAAAAACCTCATGCTTTTGGGAAAACCCTGTAATGACCCGCCAAAAACAAAGGAGTTTCGGCGTTCCCAAAACCCCCTTGCCATGTCAGGGGAGATCTCGCGAGACCTAACTCCTCACTGAGTGATGCGGAGAACAATGCACCACATCAGCGCACGGCGCACTGTGTGTATCTGATGCATCGGACGCCATATCTACAACTGGCAAGGTAAATGTCAGGAAAATAGCGGGTAGTATATTATATTCCCTTTTTTCAACGTTGCTTTATTGACAAGCAAAGATACAAATACAAAACGCAATTTTACAGAAGCATACTTAATTGCATGTGCATATAACTTTCAAAGAAGTAGCTCTAAATGGTAACATCATGATTCTGTGAGTATTATTTCGTATATGGTACCTTAGCCATGGGGAAAGAAGGTCGGTTATGGAGAGGATAGGGAATGTGACAACAAAACAAGTGGACAAAACACCCAAACAAAACAAGCCAAAAAAAAAAAAAACGGGGAAGGGGGACACAAGAGGGAGATGTAGGTAGGCGAAGGAGATAGGGCATCACAATAAGGCTAGTGAAGTCTCTTATACAGTAAGAGTGGCCAAATCGCCCAGGCCAATTACATTAGGGTCTATTACTATACATTGCTACTTTTGTTGAAGTGATAAGGAATATTTTGCTTCAAAAGATAATCGTAAATTACTTAAAGAAAGAACATTTCATCCAATAAACCAATGGAATTAGAAAACAAAACACTCTCCTTACTCCTCGACGCCCAGTCCGTCTCCCCCCCCCCCCCAATCGCTACGTACCGGAGACTTTGACTTCAGTTAGTCGCCCGTACGACCCAGGAACCCAACACCACGCACGTACATTCAGCCAACGTCCAGGTACTCCGGCGTGGCAGTAAAACAGCATCCACCCTCCATGTCTACTGGTATTTTGTCCAAAGAATGCATCTGAATGCAGCGGTCTCCTCTCCTATGAAGACAGAAAGAATATCTTTAAACCACTCTCTATGGTGGGGGTTGTGTAGACCTCCATTTCCTCGGATGATGGCTTTCGCAGCTTTCAGTAGGTAGACTATCAGACTTCCCCTGAGAATGGCATAGGTATTTAGGAAGGATAAAGAGAGGAGAAAACCGAGGGGAATCTCGTGCAATCTGAGGCCTGTGATCCATTTCATTAAGTCCACAACCTAGCCCAAAAGGGACGAATCTCCCTTTTGTGCATCCCCACCAGTTGTGACATGGTGCCTGTGCTAGTCCGACATCTCCAGCATGTAGACTGGACCTGTGGATAGATAGATTGCAGGAGCATGGGCACCCTGTACCACTTTGGACTGTACCTTCTAGTTGAGTTTCCTGTATTCTGCAGGAGCAGATGCTTTGCGCTAAGACGCAGGACTTTGGTCCAGTCATCTGCACTGTAGGTATCACCCAACTAACTCTCCAGCTGGGTTGGTAATTCGATGGTATCGCAGACTCTCTCAGCAACAACCTGTATATTGCTGTTATCAAAATGAATAGGGGGGTGTTGCTGCACACAGAGTGTCTCAAATCTGGTCTGTGGCATAACTAGATATAGCTTGTTTTTATTAACATAAAAATAAATGCCTAAGATGCATGTACTGAAGCCAGAAGTTGGGTGACTGTTCTGCAAATATAACATTGTCTTCATAATGTTTAAAAGTAGGAGAAGGCAGTTCGTTTTCTGAAGGTGCAGAGCATTTCCCTGATCATCGCGATCCAGCAAACAGGGTTGTTAATATTTAGGAGGCGTTATCCCTTTAGAGGGTGAGGGGTACGTTTGGTTCAAAATAGTTGTCCTGCCGGCTCATAGACCTATGCAATATGGAAGTGTTTTGCGAAACCGTGGGCAGCATGGGATACCGCACATTTTAATCTAGGAAATGTCCAACCAGGGGACCGAAGATAGTGGTACACCACACATCTCCTCCTCCATCCGTACCAGCTCTTAGTTCTGTGTGGTGGAATGTCCACTAGGTATCCTAGCAGCAGCACGGCTACATAGTACAGTTTGAGATCGGTAGTGCCAAACCGCCTCTCTCCTTTGCCCTAGCTAGGAACTTCCCTCGCAATCCGAGGGTTTTTATTTGGCCACACAAATTTTCTTGATACTTTTATTGTCGGTCTAGGAAAAAAGGAGGTTCGGGAGTCAGGAATTGGGATAGTTTGAAATAAGTAAAGTTAATCGGGAGCAATATATCATTTTTTTACCAATATTAATTCTCCCTATCCATGGAGGAAATCTTTACCTCCCATTAGAGAAGATCTCCTTTCAGCGTTTGAAGCAATGGTGAATGTTTAATTCATATTTATTTTATCGCTTTTGGGTGGGGATCCTGACCCGAGGTAAACAAACGATTCTTTAGCCCACGTAAAGGGGAAAATTTTATTCCTGCTGTCTGAGGTTTGGGCATCCATGGTGACGTTCAAGGCTCTACTCTTCGATAGTTCAATTAAAGTTGTAAGTTTCCCCGAAGCTTTCTATTACCGGAATCAGAGCAGGGAGAGACAATAGTTGGGCGAGTGATATACAAAGTAAGTCATCGGCAAAGTGCCGCACACTTGTACTGCGATCCTTGATGGCGATTCCTCAATGTATCCGATGCCTGATCGCCTGCAGTAGATTCTCTTGGCTTTAACTTAGAGGTTGGGGGAAAAGGGGAAAAACCTGTGTGTACCATTTTCGGATTTTTTGGGCTCAGACAGCGAACCATTTACCCTAATTTCCTGCCGACGGAGGCATCATTAAAGAGCAAATATTTTCTGTTTTCATAGGGCCTACTCGGCGCCCGACAGCGCCAGACTCCAGAAAGTCCCAGTCCACCCTGTCGAACGCCTTTTCAGCAGTCCAATGATAATAAAGCATCAGAGGGATGTTTCTCTGCCGGGCATAATGAATAATAGAAAAAGCATTTTTTGGGTATTATCCCTTAGCTTCCCTGGTGGGGACGAAGCCACCTGATCCAAGTGAATGATATCAGGCTGAAACCTCAGAGAGCCTTATCGCCAGGAGTTTTGCATATAGTTTCGTGTCCATGTTGAGCAAGGAGATGAGCCTATAACTTGAGCACAATAAAGGGTCTTTATCTAGCTTGGGGATCACCGCCTGTAAGAAGGCCGGAGGAAAGGGTTGTTCCTGTGAGACCAAGTTAAAAGAGGCCAGCAATGGCTCCGACAATTCCGTCTTTAACAGTTTATAAAACTTAGCTGTAAACCTGTCAGGGCCAGGGCTTTTCCACATTGGTAAGCTGGCAATCGCCTGATGCAGCTCCGCCTCCGAGAATGGAGATTCCAACTCCTGGAGTCTATCACGCGGAACACTCCTGGGAGCAAACTTTTCCACAAAATTCCTCAACGCTGATGGGTCCCCCCTCTGCCGCGGGATGTTATACAGTTTACTATAAAAGCTCCGAAAACAGCTCAGAATATTGGGGGTTAGGTGCGTAATGGCCCCTCTGCCATTCTTAATAGAGGGGATATATAGAGCTGCCCTCCTGTCCCTAAGAGCCCTCGTCAACATCCTACTTGGCTTATTGCTCCACTATAGTATGAGCCGGCACAAAATTTTCTTGTACCTAGCCGATTTCTTATCAAGGAGCAGCCGAATTTCATGCCTGACTTGCAACAGGGCGCGAAGGTCAGCTCAGCCAGAGAGGATTTGTGCGTGCTCTCCAAAGTGGCAAGCTTGTTAAAAGGGTCGCAAGCTTCGCCGCCGGGTTCCCTCTTAAGTTCTGGCGCCCTGTTTAAAAAGAGTCCCAAAGTGCATGCACTTAAGTGACTCCCACTTGTACTGACTAGGGGTTGGGTCATTTTTTATGATCCTTGACAAAGTTTTAATTGTTGAGAAAGTCTGCAGCACAGACCGAATCATTTAGAAGCGATTCATTAAGCCTCCACAAAAACGTTTTCCGAGACTGGTTCGGCAGAGATAACTCACAATGTACTGGGGCATGGTCCAGAGCAGTTTATGTTACCAATGCTAGCTCCCTCAACCTGGGGCAAAAGGGCTTTTTGTAAAAAATATAGTCTATGCGGGAATAGCTATTATGTGGGTGTGAGGTAGAATGGGTAATCCTTTACATTGGGGTTCAAGAGCCTCCATACGTCACATAATTGTAGTTGTGATGGAGTCTACATATTTTGGTTTAGTTTATTGAAGGAGATAAAGGAATTTCCCCGTCGAGGAATCGACTTCTGGCTGCAGTGTTAAATTTAAATCTCTGCAGGAATTATCCTGCCCTGGGCAAACGTTAGCTCATCAAGGGTGAGGGAAGGAAAGTTAGCTGGCCGCTTTCGGGGCATATTATTTGCAATGGTGTATATTTAAGCCCCAATTTCCCCACTTAAAAAATGTAGCGTGCCTCCCCATCCCTCTTCACGTCTATGATCCTGACCGGTAAATTTTTATGAAAGAACACTCAATACCTTAAATGCTGTAGCAGAATCCAAAATGTATCCACCACCTAATAGTCGCTGGTAGTCTTTAAGGTATTGACTGTTGTATCCTCTGGTAGCAATTTCAATATATAGACATACTGTCGTATGATGAACTGGCTAGCATCACTGACAGGCGGGCGGATTACTTTCGTTCTTGAAAAAAAAACGAGTAACATCATCAGAGAACAGAGGCAGCTGGGGGTTG
>JAODAL010028317.1:0-53537 GCA_025379985.1 Phyllomedusa bahiana | reverse complement strand
AAATTTTCCCCAAAAATTGATTATTTTTTAAAATTTTTTCACGACAAATTTAAAAAAGCTTTTTTCCTTTCGCAGAGACCTGTATGGTTTTTAAAACATTGTGCCATGTAGAAAACATAAGGAGCATTTTTGGTTTTTTTAAAAACAATGTTTGATTTAGTATGAAGCAGTTTCGGGCCCCGCTTTTAGAACGTTCACACTTAACTTTTTGGGGCTTTCGGGATCAAAATGACCAATTAACTAAAGTGGAATGCAGCCCAACAGGGTAAGTCAGCCCAGCTAAAAGAACTGGCTGAGACCCAAGATCCCACTTTGTGTCAAGGAGCGCACCCCTTTTTTACCCCGCATCAATGGTCCAAGATTTGATAGCCCTGTTCTGTTAAATTTTGATACATGTAGAGTACAAGTTTTTTTTTTTAACTTATTGGGGTGAACTATTTTTTGAAAACAGTGGTTTTTTTCCACTACCAAAAACCCATTTTCAGGGCGGTTAAAAGGGTATTGTTCTCTGTGCCAAAGGTTATTTTTTCATTTAAAAGTTAAAACCCCCTTTGAAATACAGCTTGGTTTTTTTTTAATTACACCATCTACATTAAGGCAGGTTATTATTTTAGATATTTTTCTCTGCGCCAAAGAGTTACTTTTTCCTTAAAAGTGAAAATTTTTGAAATACATGGGTATATGTAAAAATCTGTGGGCCCGAAAGTTAACCCTGGCCATTGCCAAATTTGGCCAAGGCCCTGCGTCAACATAGCAGCACACCATTCAGTGGCCTGGGAAAAAAAAAGGGGTTTCTCAGATGTGGGGGGTCCCCCTCCCGCGCAACGCAGCAGACCTGGGGCTGCACCCTTTTTTAAGGCAGTAAAAGCTCCCCACCTTGCAAAGGGGACTATCTGTTTTCCCATCATTACTGGTCCAGATGCCCGCTCCTCGCCACTAAGCGCCCGTTTCCACCGAAGCGTTAAACAAAACAGCAGTATGCGTTCACCATCCTATGTCACAGAAGCCGAGGGGCCCCCGCCCAAATTTTGGCGGTACTGCAGTCCCTCCTTTTAAAGTGGTGGATTTAAAGGGAACTGATGGTTTTGTGCTGGGGCCTGAGAGGTGGAGAGTGAAAGGGGGCCACATTTTACCCCATGGAGAATTCGCTTTTTCCACCCGAAATGGGGAAAGGACTCATCTTTGTAAAATAATTTGGGGTATGGGATCCCCCGGGTTTTTTTCACACCCCAATCCCTGAGGATCAGATTATTAGTGATGACGATTATGTTAATTACCCCCCCGGGTTTTATCGTCTCGTGTCGTTTATCGGAAATTTATCGAGCTTTCCGATAACCCGATAATAGATTATCGCCGATAACCTTTAAAAATCAAGGGGAAACATGAAAGGGATCGTAAATTTGGGCCTTTTTTTGGGGGGGGAAAAAACTGTGCATCAATGTCCCAAAAGCCACTGAAAGGATGTAGTGTGCTCAATTTTCACATTTACAGCAGTACACTACTTAAAATTAAAAAAATTTTTAAAGAAAAATTTAAAGAATTAAGAAAGAAATGCGGGTTTGGGGGTACCACAGGCCCCAAAGGAAACACCTGTGTGTTTTGGGGTTTCTTCCCGTAGATAGGAAATACAATAAAAGGTAAAAGAAAAAACTAAACTTTTTTTACTAAAGAAAAAAAAAAAAAAACATCGAAACCACACCCTGTCAATCACTGTACCACACTGTATCACAGCTGGGGCAACACTGTATCAATCGGGTACAAATATTTCCCAAACATCTAATCACACTGGGGCCAACATCTGTATCACATTTGTATCATATCTGTATCACATCTGTACAACATTTTTGCATAAAATCTGACCAAAATTTGTATAAACATCGGTATCAAAATCTGTCCAAAAATCTGCTTCAAAACTGTACAACATCGGGCTTTCCCCTTTTTTGGATGTTCAATTAGTGTAATTTTAAAGGGGACTTTGAATACTTTTGGGATAGAGACTTTTTGTTTTTTGGGATCAAATTTATATATATAAATATATAATATAAAATATAAATATATATATATATCCACTAAACCGGCCACCTTATTAGGTCCCCCATGCTAGAAAACGGGTTGGCCCCCCTTTTGCCTTCAGAACTCCCTCAATTTTTTCTTTGGCAAGATTCCACGGGGGTTTTTGAAAACCGATGCTCATTGGTCCCGGGGGGCCCAAAGAGTGCCAAAAAAATTTTCCCCCAACCATGAAAACCTTTCACCCCCAGCCTGAACCGTTGATACAAGGCGGGAGGGATCCATCCCTTTATTTGTTGACCCCAAAAATTCTGACCCTGCCACCCGAAGGGCCCGGGGAAAACGGACCATCAGACCCGGAAACTTTTTTTCCAATCTTCACTGTCCAATTTCGATGAGTTTGGGGCAAATTGGGGGCCTCATTTACTGTTCTTGCGGAAAGGAGTGGCACCCGGTGGGCCCTTTTCTGCTGGACCCCACCCTCCCTCAAATTCGCCTTTCCCTGTGCGCAGAGATGCTTTTCGGGCCTCCCCTTGGGTTGTAAGGGGTGGCTATTTAAGTCACTGTTGCCTTTCTATCAGCTCAAACCCATCGCCCTTTGCCCTTTGATTCGGCATCAAAAAGGCATTTCCCCCCAAAGGGACTCCCGCTCACTGGATGTTTTTTCTTTTTGGGCCCATTTCGGAAAAACCCTAAAGAGGGTTTTGTGCGTGAAAATCCCAGGAGATCCATTTCCGAAATACTCAGCCCACCCCTTTTCTGGCCCCAAAACCATCCCCCGGTTCAAAGGCACTAAAATCACCTTTTTTTCCCCATACTGATCCCTCTTTTTTGAACTGCAGGAGATTGTTTTTGCCCATGTCTACATGCCTAAATGCAAGGAGTTGCCCCCTTTTTTTGGGCTGATTAAAAATTAAGTGTTAACGAGCTTTGGGACAGGTGTACCTAAAAAAGTGGCCGGTGGGGGAAAAATTGGCATTAAATGCTATGGAGAAAAAGTCCTAATATAGCTTTGAAGTTTGATATGTATTTTTTAATTTAAATTTTCTTCATTTAATTGAAAAATGCATTGAAATTCTTCATACTCGTGTAATGAAATGTCCAGGGGGAAATCCAAAAGGATTTACATTGCCCCAAAATCCCCCACACTTTTTGACGCGTACTAGCAATGTAAATCCGGGGCGTATTTAACTGCAAAGCCTTCTCCATTATTGTCTATGGGGAAAAGTCTTTGCCAGGGGGAAATCCCCAGAGTTTTTACATTGCCAATTAAATACGCCGGATTTTTGCCTGGCACTACATTACACAGAGAGGAAAAACACAATAAAATTTTTCAAATTTAAAAGAAGAATTAATTTTAAAAAATTCTTTTAAAAAAAAACCAAACTATAATTAGGACTTTTTTTCCTATAGCATTAATGCCCCAAAAATAAAAAATTATATAAAATATTATATACTATAATATATATTATATATTTACACCCAAAGTATATATATAATATTTACCATAAAGCATAATATAAAATTTATATAAAATTTACTATATTTTATATATATATAATATTTTATAAAAAATTTTAATATTATATAATATATATTTTGGGTCCAAAAAAACCAAAAAATCTCTACAAATGTATTACAAAGTCCCGGGAAAAATTTCACTTAAAAATTTTTTAAATCAAATAAGGCAAAGCAGGGTGTTTTACAATGCCTGCAAAATGTGGAACCCGATGGGGGTAAGATTTTGCACAGAGTGATACCCGATGTTTTCAAGATTTGGTACAGATGATTGACAGAAGTGGTAAAAAGAAAGTTTTTTTTTTTTTTCTTTGTGTAAAAAAATTTTATTTTTTTCTTCTTTCACCTTTTATTTTATTTCCCATCACAGCCCAAAAGAAAAACAGCACGGTGTTTTTGGGGCCTGTGGTTTCTCCAAACAGGGTTTCTATGTTCCCCGGGCTTTGTTTCAAGGGCGTATTTTCAAACGGGATTTAATCCGGAATTACACCTGATTTTCCCCGGAAATCCATTGTAAACTAATAATAATTATTGTAGCCCAAAATTTTTTTATGCTTTTTTAAGGGCGTAAATTTCGGGGAAATACGTCCAGAACTAAAACCCTGTGCAAACTGACTGGCTAAAATGAAGGATAGGCTGAAATTTGGCCCCATATTATAGGGGTTATGCGCAGATTTTTAACCATAAATTTTCGCGGGATTTGGCGATTTTTTGATAATCAAAAAAAACCCTGCCGATTTTAACTTTTGTCGATAAAAATCGCTCAACACTACAGATTACATCAGCCATTTCAGCCTCACCAAACTTTGACAAATAAATCGGATTCCCTTTTAGCCCACCGCCCAGCTACTTTTCTGATGTTGTCACCCCCCTTTATGCCACACATTGCTGCCAACTGCTCCTTTTTACCACCCACCATCTTTTTCCCGGGGGGTGGGAAATTTCCACCCACTCTTCACTGGGCCCTTTTTAAGCCTTGATACTGCTGCCACCTCACCACTCAGGGAAAAATTATGCTGGGTGCGCCCGCTGTCACCTCCAGGCTATTTCACCATGGCTTGATGCTGCTGCTCCTGCCTCATCCTTATTATGTCAGTTAGCGCTGTCACCTAAAAATTTATAAAATTGTGCCCTCCCCGGGCCGGGATGCTGCTGCGCTGTTGCTGCCGCACCCCACACTTATAATTGGACCACTCTTCACTCGACCCCCCTGTGTTTTCCCCAAAGCGTTTCCACCTCCACCACTCTATGATCTGCCCCTTTGTTTTGGGGTTTTCCCCCCCCCTTTTAACTGTCAGAAGAATTAAAAGGCAAACACAAACCCACGTGTTTCGGGAAATTAAGGGCCCGTAGACATGGTCCTTGTTTGCATCAGGATTGTCTATGATTTGGTAGCCAAAACAGGGTTTTAATGAAAAAAATAGAAAACATGAAAATATTTTCATTCTTTTTATCTCTTTTTTTGGGGTCAATTTTCCGTTTCTTTTGGCTTTACAAAAACTGACGGTTTTTGACCCATTGAAAGCGGACATTTAAGTAAAATTAAAGGGTAAAATGACGTGACGCAAAGGAAAAAATTTGTGATTTCCCCTTTCCACTCTTTTTTTTTTTTTTTTTTTTTGGGGGGAGGGCTCTACATGTATCAGGTTTAACAGAAAATTTTCACAATTGGAAAAAAAAACTCTTTTCCACAGATAGCAAAACCCAAAATAAAAAAATGCTGGTTCAGGAACAGGTTGTATTGACACACACCTGTGTATTTGAAAGGTTTTTCACCATAACTCGAAAAAACGGAAGTATTTTTTCACAGACAAACTAGTGCGCTACAGAGAGATCCCTTTCATACCAGAACAGTACAAGTGCGAAATTTTAACATGGCTGCCTATTTATAAGTCTGTGACATCACAGAAGTTGCTGATTGGCTGCCTGTCTGCACATGTCATTGAGGGCATTCCTTTCTTCCTCTCATATTTCTCTGCCCCATGTCACGCCATGTGCTGGCGGCCATTGTAGATTTGTTAACATGAATTGCCATGAACTTTGGCTTCATTCAGAATCTAACACAGACAAGCTCTTTAAAGGAGAGTGGAAATTGTGCAGCCCAGACTTTGTTTAGACCTTGCATTGCAATGGGTTTTTATTAACAGTTTTCTGGTGAAATATTACTTGTATGTTGGGCACTTGAACTTATATTAGGATACAGATCTTTTCTAGTAATGCAGGTGTATTTGATTGGTGCAAATCTTCCACTATTATTATCCGTATACATTTCAGATAGGTGTTTTTTAACTTTTGCGCTGGCCAGCTTTGATGATAGAGGCACCTTGCGCTTAAATTTGAATAAAGCAATTTTGTAGTCACCGCAGGTGTATTTGATAGGTGCAAAACTCCACTTGTATTATCCGTATACATTTCAGACAGGTGTTTCTTCACTTTGGCGCAGTCCAGCTTTGTTGATAGAGGCACCTTGCACTTAAATATGAATATCAGAAATTTTGTAGTCACAAGGTGGTATTTGGATAGGTGCAAATCCACTTGTAATATCCATATACATTTCAGATAGGTGTTTTTTTCACCTTTGGACAGTCCAGCTTGGTTGATAGAGGCATCCTTGAACCTAAAATTTGAAAGACAGCAATTGTGTAGTCACCGCAGGTGTATTTGATCGGTGCAAAAAACTCCACTTTTATTATCCGTATACATTTCAGAAGGTGTTGCTTCACTTTGGCGCAGGTCCCAGCTTTAGTTGATAGTGGCACCTTGCACTTAAATTTGACTATAGGCAATTTGTAGTACCACAGGTGTATTTGATAGGTGCAAAAACCTTCACTTGTATTATCCAATATACATTTTCAGGATAGGTGTTTTTTTCACTTTGGCGCAGTCCAGCTTTGTGCTAGAGGCACCTTGCACCTAAATTGAAGACAGCCAATTGTGTAGTCACCGCAGGTGTATTTGATAGGTGCAAAACTCCACTTGTCTTATCCGTTATACATTTCAGATAGGTGTTTTTTGTTCACTTTGGAGCAGTCCAGCTTTGTTGACAGGAGGCACCTTGCACTTAAATTTGAATACAGGCAATTTTGTTAGTCCCGCAGGTGTATTTGAAAGTGCAAACTCACTTTTTAGTGTCCGTATACATTTCCGTAGGTGTTTTTTTTTCACTTTGGCGCAGACCAGCTTTTGTTGACAGTGGCACCTTGCACTTACATTTGAAAGACAGCAATTTTGTAGTTCACGCGGTGTATTTGATAGGTGCCAAACTCCACTTTTATTGTCAGTATCATTACAGATAGGTGTTTTTTTCTCTTGCCGCAGTCCAGCTTTGTGATAGAGGCCCCTTGCACTTTAAATTTAATCCAGCAATGTTGTAGTCACCGCAGGTGTATTTGAATAGGTGCAAAACTCCACTCTATTATCGTATACATTTCAGACAGGTGTTTTTTTCACTTTGGCGCAGTCCAGCTTTGTTGATCGAGGCACCTTGCACTTAAATTTGAATACAGCAATTTTGTAGGTCACCGCAGGTGGTATTTGATAGGTGCAAAACTCCACTCTTTTATTATCGTACATTTCAGAAGGTGTTTTTTCAATTTGGAGGCAGTCCAGCTTTGTTGATAGAGGCACCTTGCACTTAAATTATGAATACAGAACTTTGTAGATTACCGCAGGTGTATGTTGATTTGTGCAAACCTCCACTTTTATTATCCGTAATACATTTCGATAGGTGTTTTTTTCACTTTGGCTCAGTCCAGGCTTTGTTGCTAGAGGCACCTTGCACTGAATTTGAATACAGCAATTTTGTAGTCACCGCAAGATGTAGGGATATGTTAAAAAAAACACAGTTGTTACGAATAGTTTATAAATGCTGTATTGCCCGTGGTGCGGCCCTAGTTTTTTCAAAATAGCACATTGTACGACAATTGCTGATACAAAAAAATTTCTAGCACCTGTTCTGATTGTCATTGCTGAAAAAACATAATTTCGCATCCATATAACGTCTGAATAGTTTTTATTGGGGCTCGTTGAATCTCAGTTTTGCACAGATAGCGACTTATATGTTATTTGTTGAACTATCATTTCCTAGTCTTACTGGGATTTGTAAAATCCCTGAGACTGAAGGAAGAACACTGTTGATTTGTTTACGGTTCTTCCACCAGACTGCATTTCACAGCTATTCGCTAGACACATTTCAGTTTCTAATCCTAGTTGGCTGTAGGAAATTAGAGGGATTTGAGAATAGCTGTGATTTGCCGTCTTTTAATAAAAGACTGTCACGGACGCCCCTGCCACCTCTGTCTCGGCTCGCAGGCGCGTCCGTGCTGCGGCTCCCAGCGGAGCCCCGTCCCGCACGTCGGGTTTTTTCGGGTCTCGCTCTTGTCCCAGTCCCCCCCCCCGCCGGCGTCAAATCTTACCGCCGCGCTCCTGCTCAGTCAGTCCCAGTCTCCAGGCGCGTGGCTCCACCCTAGGGTGCGCACGGCCCGGCTGTTTGAAATTTAAAGGGGCAGTGCGCCGGTAATTGGGTATTGCCGGGCACTGCTCCTATTTAGGGCTGGCCCCTTCTGCCAGCCCTCGCCGGTACATTATTTCTGATCGAGGCCTACAAGATGGATCAAGCCAAAGCTGTCAGGCCGTGTGGCAGTGGCACCGACCCAGGCGGTTTGCGTGCCCATACAGCGTTTCTTGGGGTTCTGTAAACTATTATCACCAATTTATTTCCCACTTTTCTAAGCTAGTGGCTCCGATTAGTGGCTCTCATAAGAAACACGCGAACCCACGCAGATGGAACCCTCCGTGAAGCAGAGGAGGCCATTCGCAAAGCTCAAGTCTGCCTTTACCACAGCATCTATCCTCTCGCGGCGGACCCCGAGAAAAACCTTCACCTTGGAAGTAGATGCTCGTCTGTGGGGTCGGTGCCATCCTTACGCAAAAGGGCCCACGGGCAAGGACGTTCGTGTGGCTTCTTTTCCAAGACGTTCTCCCCGGCCGAAGGAACTACCGATAGGCGGACCGTGAGTTGCTTGGCCATCACGATGGCTTTGGAGAATGGCGCTACCTATTGGAGGGGGCTCGCCATCCCATCTGCATCTATTCGGACCACCAAAAACCTTCAAATACTCCAGACGGCCCAGCGACTTAACCACGGCCAGGGCTAGGTGGTGCGCTCTTCTTCTCCCGGTTCGACTACCAGATTCACTCCGGCCCGCGGAGAAGAACATCAAGGCGGACGCCCTTTCCCGGGCTTCTGACATGATGGGTGAGGAGACCACTCCTGAGCATATAATTCCCCCAGAATGCCTTATCTCGGCTGCTCCAGTGACTCACAGAAGGTTCCTCCGGGAGGCCTCCGTACGCCCAGCCTCTCCGCAGAACGCATCCTGAAATGGGCCATTGCTCTTTGGTGGCCGGTCATCCTGGCGCTCGAAAGACGTTTCCTTTTTTAATATCCCGGTTTTTCTATTGGTGGCAGAGCTCGTCAGGGATGTCAAGGATTTCGTTCAGGCCTGTAACACCTGGCACCGCAAACAAGGGACGCCTTCGTCACAAGCCGGAAGGTCTACTACACCCACTACCCATTCCGACCACAACCTTGGCCAAACATTGCGATGGACTTTATAAACGATCTCGCTCCTTCGGTGGCAACGACCGATTTGGGTGACTACTGATCGGTTCTCAAGGATGGGCCTTTTGTCCTCTTCGGGCCTGCCATCGGCCACCTGCCTGGCGGAGCTATTTTTACTAGCATGTGTTCCGTTCTGCATGGGCTCCGCAGCAAATCTCTCGGATCGGGGAGTCAGTTTGTTTCCAGTTCTGCGTGCCCTGTGTTCCAACTCCAGGTGAAAGCTCCGCCTTCTCGTCTGTTTACCACCCTCAGACGAATGGCCAGGTGGAGAGAGTAAACCAGGTCTTGGGAGGTTATCTACGCCACTTCGTTTCAGCACGCCAAGACGACTGGTCCAACTTGTTGCCATGGGCGGAGTTCTCGTACAACTCCCAAGACTCCGAATCCGCAGGGGTCTCTCCCTTCTACATTGTATACGGTCTGCATCCCCGCCCACCTCTACCTCTGGCATCTCCATCCGAGGTTCCTGCGGCGGACGCACTGGTTCAGGACATAAAAACCATCTGGTCCCAGACCCGCCAATCTCTGCTCCGCGCTTCCGAGCGCACGAAGACCCAAGCCGACAAAGGAAGAAGTCCTCCTCCTGTCTTCTCCCCAGGTGACAAGGTGTGGCTGTCGGCCACAGATGCCCTCCTACAAATTGGGACCCCGCTTCCTGGGACCCTTCACTCACATTAATCCGGTTTCTTACAAACTCCGGCTCCCTCCCACCATGAGAATTCCTAACTCTTTCCACGTCTCTCTACTGAAACCCCTGGTCCTTAACCGTTTCTCTCTGAAGTCTATCCCTCCTCCACCCATGGCTGATGCTTCCAATGTCTTTGAAGTCAAGGAGATCCTGCGTATGAGGAGAACTAGAGGGAAACGGTACTTTCTGGTAGACTGGAAGGGGTTTGGTCCTGAAGAGAGGTCCTGGGAGCCAAAGGAGAATATCCTGAACCGTAATCTCATCCAGAGATTTCTTCGTTCCAGTAAGAGAGGGGGGCCCAAGAGGGTGGGGGCCCAACGGGGGGGGGGGTACTGTCACGGACGCCCCTGCGACCCCTGTCTCGGGTCGCAGGCGCGTCCGTGCTGCGGCTCCCAGAGGAGCCCCGTCCCGCACGTCGGGTTCGGGGTCCGCTCTTCTCCCAGTCCCCGCCGGTGTCAACTTACCCGGCCGCGCTCCTGCACAGTCAGTCCCAGTCTCCCGGCGCGTGGCTCCGCCCCTAGGGCGCGCGCGCCCCGGCTGTTTGAAATTTAAAGGGGCAGTGCGCCGGTAATTGGCTATTGCCGGGCACTGCTCCTATTTAGGTCTGGCCCCTTCCTGCCGGCCCTCGCCGGATCCTTAATGTGTTTTTACCTCTGGAGAAAGCGTTCCTAGCCTAGTCTTGTCTATCCGTGTACCGTACCCCTTGCCTACGGTTATCGACCACGAATCTTGACCGCCTGCCGCTTGACCTTCTGCCTGCCCACGTTTCTCGATCCAGCGCCGTGTCTTGACCTACTGCTCTATCCCGAAAAAATACGAGCTGCTGAGAATCTGTACTGACGTCTACTCCTTGGCCGCCAGTAAGGCAAAGCCCCGCAAGTGAATACCGACACTGGTAGACTCCGCCGCAGCAAGTCCATCCCCCTTTGACCGGCTTCGGGCTTGATGAAACCGGGACCTACTAGATTCCGTTCCTGGCGTGTTAAGAGGGTGTTGGGGTAGTGGGGGAGGGGGAGGAGAGGTAGGCGGGTTTTTTTTTTTCAGGGTGGGGGGGTGGGGGCGAGGGAAGTGGAGGCTTCCACCCAGTCGCCTCCCGCCGCGTGTCCAGCGATCACTACCCGTCGTTACACATGGCATGTCTGACCATCCTGCATAATGTCTAGATTTATTAGGAATAATCTACAAAATGACAAGCCATGAGTACTGACTATCTGTAGCCGCATAGTTAAAAAATCTGAACTAAAGACCATGGTTGATGTTCACAGGGGATGTAGTAAGCACTATATCTAGTGATCGTAGCAGTGGAATTCTAATGCCTCATTATATGATCTGTTAGCGTCATGTTATCACATCAGATCACTTAACTTTTTTGGTGATGAGCATTATGCACAGTAGCCACAATTGATAAAGATAACTAGACTTCTAATTTCCCATGGCAGATAGGGATTAAGATTTGAGCTCGTCATTAGAGGTAGATCGTTATAAAAGTAAGCTCTAGGATATCTGCGCTGTAGAGTATTTCATTTACTGAGTATACCACAAGTGGCTGAATCACACGAGCCTCTCCTCATCTAATACCATTGCACTTCTTGGTATCAATAGTATATGATTAGAGCAACACAAGAAATGTTTGCTGCAAATACCAATCCGCAACTCAATGTTAGGTCAGCAAAGAAAAATTAGGGCAACATGTATTGAAAACGGTCTTAGGTCTAACATTCACTAAGAATCACTCCCGAGTGCCACTGTCCATGTTCCAGAGCACTATATGAAATGAAAGGAGCGCTTACTGGTTGGGTTCTCTGGGCCAACAAGCCAAGTTTTTTTCCCGTAGGCACCTAGCAAGTTTTCAATACTATGTCGCCGCCCTAGCGTTGTAGCATTTTTGTGCAAACACCAATGCATAGGTGGCATCTATCCCATGGAAGAATAATCCTGTTGGTTATGAATATAATCTGATACTAGGTCACTACAGTTATGTCAAGAAAATAACAAGCTAGTCAGCCTCACCAGTATGACTTTGCTTGATGCAGGAATATGCCAATTCACTGAGGTGCCACGGAGAAAAACATATTTCAGACTGGAATTGGTTCTAGCAGATAATCCGCTGATAATGCCAAGGTAGATTGCTCCAGCACACTGCGCATTCTTGGAAAAAAAACGACGTTAAAAAAATCGGTTTAAAAAACAATACATTGGTTTAAAAACACATTGTTTTAAAACCAGTTTTTTTGAACACTTAGTTTTCTATGAAGTGCCGTTTTTTTTCAAGAATTGTGCAGTGTGCTGCGAACAAATTCATACCTTGTATCTCTACGGATATCTGCCGTTGCACAATTTCCAGTGCGATTGAGTAGTTGTTTCTCCTGTGCACCTCATTTATGAATTAGCATAGTTCCTGCCATAAGCAAAAGTCAATACTGCCCGCGTGTAGCTGATTACTTTATTTTCTTTGGATATATTTGCAACGGCTGGATCTCGTGCTCCCTGTTATTGTTATATGCTTGATTACATATAAAGGCTATTGGGACTATTTTTTGCATATACATTGGATATAGTATATTATCACACTTATGGATTTGATCAATACTATGGACACTATGCGGCCACATGTGATGCATCATGGCTTTTTGCCCGTTTTTTGGCGTATACTGCGCCTCCAAGCCCGAATCCCGCTCTATCTGTCGCGACGCAAAATGAGGAGAGGATTCAGTGCTTAGGCGCCAGCCATTGACACATTTTCAGCTGCGCACCAGCATGAAGGGAAGGGCTAGTCGTGACCCGCGGGGTAGGCGGTTTCGGGGCGAGGACGCGGCGCGCTCCAAAAACTTCCCGAGGGCCATGATACCAGATGGCGAGTCGCAAGCGAGGCGCCCGCTGCAGAGTCTCGGCAGCCTCCAGACAGGCAGACTGGTTTTTTTTTGGTCTAAATCACTCGACAGAGGCCCAAAGTGAAGCAGGATCCGAACATGCTGAGGACAGCCAGAGTAGAAGATCGCGACAGAATTTCGTTAGCCAGGTCAATAGTGATGGGATTACAACGAAAATAACGAAATAAACTAATAAAATAGATTTTTATTGATCGTAATATTTCTTTTTCTGTTATGCCTCCATATTATTCTTTCGCTTTTATAAACACATCGGGACAATTCTGTAGTGTTATAATTTGATTCCCGGCCATGTACAGTTTCTATTTCAGATTGCATTAGAAACCCATAGGAAGCGTCGCTTAGCTTCTCCCATTGCTGTCCAATAACCGTCACCTCTTTTAACTTATGGCCAAATAACAGAGCGCGCTCAGATATTTCTTCTTCCATAGAAACTCTATGAGAAAGTAGCTGCGCCTGATTGGCACTAAGCTGGACGAGATCCGCTCGCTTCAACCAATCAGCTCATTTCTAGACATTTTTACAGTCTATATTTTGAATGTCCTGCCTTTTGAATATGACTGGTCAAATTTTTTCCCATAGGATATAATGGGCCATTGAGCTCTATCTGCTGAATGGTTACTTTCTCACTAGGTAACCTTTTCCCCCAAAAAAAATAACAAAAAATAAAAATGAAAATTCTGATTTATGGTTATGCCGAGCCTGCCGTCCATCGATCCACCATATTGAATTACTGATACTTTCCAGGCCGAGGTTCTCTCTATGAAATTTCCATATGTAGCGCTAGCGTTCCGGCGACAAAGCGTTGTTTTTTTGTTAAATGTTTTAACTGCCTTTATTTGTAAGACAGGGTTCTGCTTCTTGTATCTGCATAATGTTTTACATATAATAAATAATTTTATTATTAATACTTCATGCAGCCCACGGCGATGAGCGCCGAGATTTCCACTAGGCGCGTCTATCCTAGACTATACATGGAGAGAAGCTAGCTCTAGCGCTCTTTTATATGATTGGCTGGAATATCAAGCCACCCGCTTAGCACAGCAATCAGCCTTTTTCTGTCTAGTTTACTGTATTATGTAGAACTGTCCGCTCTTGATTATGCTTGGTCAACCTTCTGAAAGGCTATACTGGGACTTTGTTCGCTCTTATTCTGATTGGTTCAGCATACTCCTTCAATAGGTTATGAATCGGTCAACTGATCGTCTCCTTTTCTTCATGAGTCCCACTTACTCCATAGGATTATAACTGGGTCTTTGTCGCTCTATTTTCTAAATTGTGGCTTCAGCGACAATGAGATAGCTTAAACAATTTGAATTATGTATTTTCCACGCCATTCTCTCTATTGCCAATTCCGCTCTTAGCGCCGGGTCTCGGCTGACAACGCGTTGTTCGCGGTTTTTTAACTGCATTTTATTGCCCTAAAGAAAGGGTTCTGCCTCTTTAATCTGATAATGTTTTACATTTAATAAAAAATATTTTTTTATTAAATGACTTCATGCCGCAGGGCGCCTGAGTGCCGGATTTTCAGTGCAAGCCATGCTCTCATAGCTATAATGGAGAAGTAGCCTCGCCGCTCCTGATTGGCGTGGATAGCCAAAAGCCACCCGCTAGCGCAGCCAATCAGCTCTTTTCTGTTCTTTATTACTGTATTTTAAATTATTCCCGCCGTGGATCTCTTGGGTTGCTCACTAAACTTCTCCATCAGACTAGCAATGGAAGTCTTTGTACGCATCCGTATTCCTGATTGGCCGAGCCTCAGCCAAGCCCTCGCATAGCTCAGCCAATCAGCTCTTTTCTGCTCTTTTTACTGATATTTTGAATTATCACCAACACCGTCCCGTGTCGTAGTTCTGGATTGGTCTAACTTCTCCATCAGGCTAGAATGGGTCTCTGGTCGCCTCTATTCTGATTGGACTGCAGCTAGCCACTACGCAAAAATCCCGGTAGCTTAACAATCAGCCTCTTTTCAGCCCCCAACTCTTATAGCTATTTTGCAACTATACGCGTCCTGGATTCATGACAATTGGTCTAAACTTCCATAGGTTTTAATGGTTTCACTGATCGCCTCCGTATTTCTGATGCCTGTTATGCTTACGTTTCAGCTCGTTCCTGAGAATGTTGACGCCTTTTATAAAGGCGATTTATTTGATTCAATAACTCCGCACCGCCATGTGGACAAGATTTCTCGCTGTTCAGCCTGCTCTACGCTCGCGAAAAAAAAAATGTTTTTTCGGGCGCAGCCGCACGGCGCACAGGTTCCGCACTGCCCGCCCATGTCCCCGCACTGTGCCCACACACACCTGGCCCGAGAGGCCGCAGGGAACTTTTCCCGCATGTATGAGTGCGCTACCTCGGCGGGAATCATAGGTGCAGCGCGCCACTGACGCCTCTCATGGTCCCAGCAGCTTGCCCTGGCCTAACACACTGGCCTGGCGCGGGACTTTTACCCCGCATGTATGACCGCAACTAACCTCCCGGCGCCGAATCCTAGGCGCAGCCGGGTGGGGACACACTCCGAGGTGAATGATCGAGCCGCAGTTGCATGCCTCGCGACCCGCACTGCCCGCTAAAACACTCAGGCGAGGCGCGGCAGACTTTACATTAGTATGATATGAGCGCGCCCTGGCCCCCGACATAAATCAGGCGCAGATTCTGCCGCGAAAACTGGCGAAAGGTGCCGCCCCGACCCGGCGGAGGATTCTTACAGCGTGGCCCTATGAGTTTTTCAAAGGTGCGACAATGGAGGCTAGACGGAATAAGGCATTGCAGGTATTTGCGGGAAGTGCATTTGGAATCATACAGAAAAAATGGTTCTTTAACCCCTTAACGAAGGCTGCAAAAGTATTAATAAACCAGAACATACATCACGGCCAATTTATATTTAGGCTACACCTATGCTTAGTACGGGTTGGAACCCCCTTTTGTGGCCCTTCAGAACTGCCTCAATTCTGTCGTGGCCATAGGATTCAACCATGTGTTGCCTAACGGATGTCACTTGGCTACCAAGGGGCCCAAAGAGGTGCAAGAAATATTCCACACCATGACACACCACAACCAGCCTGAACGTTGATACAAGGCAGGATGGATCCATAGCTTTCATGTTGTTGACCGCAAATTCTTTTATTTTTTTATTCTTTATTATATTTTTTTGTTTTTTTTTTTTATTAATAAAAAATTTCCAATTTTATGACCCTACCATCGATGTCGCAGCAGAAATCGAGACTCATCAGACCAGGCAACGTTTTTCACTCTTTACCTGTCAATTTCGATGAGGCATTGGGCAAATGGAGCCTCAATTTCCTGTTACTTAGCTGAAGGAGTGGACCAACGGTGTGGTCTTCTAGCAGCTGCTAGCCCATTTACCTAACAGTTCGCCGCTACGTGTGAGGGGGGGAGGCTCAGGAGATGTCTCTTTGCCTCTTACCTTGGTTGTAACGGGTGGCACATTTGAGTCAATAGTATGTGCCTTCTTATTCAGCTAGAACAGTCTGCCCATTCTCCTTTGACCTCTAGGGCATCAACAAGGCATTTCCGCCACGGCTGCTCATCTGGATGTTCTTTCTTTTCGGACCATTCTCTGTAGAACCCTAGAGAATGGTTGTGCGTGAAATCTGAGGAGATCAGCCAGTTTCTGAAGTACTCAGACCAGCCTTCATGGCACCAACAACCATGCCACGTCAAAGCCACTCAAATCACTTTCTTTCTCCATAATGTGCTCGCGTTCTGATGATGCATGAGATTGTCTTGACATCGTTACATGCGCTAAATGCCTGACGTTGCCGCCATGCTGATATGGCTGATTAGAAAGTTTAAGTGTTAACGAGCAGGTTGGGACAGGTGTACCTAATAAAGGTTGGGACCCAGGTTGTGAGGTGTATTTTTAGTTTTTGCCTCCTTAGCCGTTTCAGCTTAGTACCTTTTTATATTTTTCAATGACTAAGTTGTATAAGTCGTTGTTAATTCGAGACAAGTTTTACACCCCACCTGCCCCCCCATCAACCCCAACCCCCTTATTCCTCCCCCCCCAAACCCCCCAACCAACCCCACCCCCCCCCCCCCCCCCCCCCCACCCACCCACCAAACACCCCCCACCCCCCCAACCCCCAACCACCCCAACACCCCCCCCCACACATTCTGATAGTTTAAGTTCTATAAATAATTTGCATGATTCTTTTTTTGTGTTTTTTTTCTTACTTTTCTTTTATTTTTTTTTTAGAACACCATTACATTTCACACTAATAACTTGATGTAGGTTATGAGTCTACAGGTTATATACAGGTCGTGTGCCGATACCTGAATATGTGTAGGTTTTTTTGTGTGTGTAATATATGCACAATTGATTTTTTATTATAATATTTAATTTTGTATTTTACACCAAATTTTTCTGTTTTTTTTTTATTATTTACTATCCCCTGAAGGCGAGAACTGTTTTGTATATAATATTTTTTTTTACTACTTAAGTAAGATATTAGCTCTATTGTATATATGCCCTAAATACATTATAAATCTATGTCAGTATGACACAGCGCAAAGTGATCAGGACAGCCACACAGTGCCTGCCTGCCGATCACTGGCTTATTTACACAGATGGCTTCTGGGGCCTCTAGCGTCCCCAGGGGCTGACTGTGCCACGCTCATTCCCCGGGCTCTCTGTCGGCACCGCGGTGTTTGATCCCTGACGTAGAGCAGGAAACCTTTCATCCATTATTAAACTCACCAAATCCCCAATATAAACCCTCCCCCCCCCCCCTCAGGTGATGATCCGACCTGCATGTATCAAAGGGCTTTTAAATCCCGGACGAAGCAGGAGGTTCCCCAGCCTCCCCGCCCCCCACTTGCTCCACGCAGCGCAGATGCACCTCCTCCCCCCCCGCGATCTCAGGGCCCACTCGTGATAGTACAGCCCGATCTCCAGCGCTAGCCTGCTGTTCATGTCGCCCACGGGCACACGCAAACTCCGATGTCTGCAGCCCCGACGAATTAAGACTGTCGCCCTGCCGCCAAACAACCCATAGCACCCAGACCGACGTCTAAGTCGGCGGTAGCCTGTCCAAAAAAGTGGTCGTTAAGGAGTTAAACTCATGTGCATGGCAGAGCCTTGAGTAATAAAGTGCTGGAGCTCAACAATGTTAATAGTCTGTGGAACAGCACGATGTTCAGACCTATCGTGACAAAAAAGTATGATACCTAGAGGATTGCCGACATCAATAAAATTTCCCAGCTTTCACATGAAATGACAATTTTATTAAAGAAAAATAAATTTGATGTTATTTAATAATGAAACTGAGCAGATTTAATTGAAGAAAAAATTTGGATGCCAATACTATGATCTGAAATTTTTAAGAAAAATTAAGTAATGATAATGCACAGATCCATCTTTAAAATTATTGATAAGTGAAAAATAACCCACCAAACCATTGCCCAATACTGGAGGAAAATGATTGTATACAAACCAAACGTTACTAAATTCAACACGAGATACACAGGACTCTATGCCCCAAGGACATATATACAGATGGCCAAAATGGATGTGTCAGCTGGAAAGGGTATTAAATCTATCCTCAGAAAACTAAATAGGAGGGAATAAACAGTCAGCCCACAGAGTTGTTTTTACTGCATTGAAACGATACATGTAATTATGCCATAATACTGGAATGTAAAGGAAAATCTCTGATTCTGATCGGACATAGCAACGCGACAGAAGTGGAAAGGGATGGAAATTGCTCCCGTGTTTCAAAAACGCGGCAACAAGCAAATGGAACGTAGGAAGGGCCTAGACGGGAAGGGCAAGAAGCACAAGGTGGGTTACGGGGGGAGGGCGGGTAGGAACGGGGGCCTTGGGCCCCCCCCCCCCCCCCGGGGGTGCCCACGGCAATTCGGGATGTCATACAGACTGATTTTCGCTCTAAATGTTTTTGATTGTGTTTACTAAAACGAACCCCACTTGGCATGCACATTAATCTGCTGACCAGATCAAGGGTTTTGGACGTAAGGGTTGCAACTTTATCTTCACAGCTTAATGATTTTATAACACAATAAAAGATGTGAATAAATTTATGCAGCTCCTCACAATAAAACGCCATTTTTACAATGTGGATAAATGTGAACAGGAGGATAGTGAACCTGAAGGATCTAGTGGTGGTGTACATGATTATTATTTGTTTAATCAAAAAATGTTTTTGCAGATGCAGGGATGAGCCGAAGTAAGGAAGCGATACATCCCCTTTAAGCAATGTATATATATCTCTATACGGTCCCATATGTATACAGACCAAATAGTATAGCAATCCCGACGCTTTTCCCCCGTGTTCGGTTCATCAGGGGTGATAGAAGAAGACAGCTCAATAGTCCATTGATGGCATGATGAGGCCATAAAGAAAGTGACTAAGTATGCTCTTTATATATACTCAAACTCCTCCTAACCATATGTTATAACCAATAGAAATCGTGCAGGTGTTTTGCTTACCTATCACAAGAATACATGGATGACACCGAGCCCCACGCATGCGCAAACGGGATTCGTAGACGCCGAACACCATGTGTTCACCGCGCCAAAAATGGCAGAAGAAAAACGAAACCCCGGACATGCGCGATAGGGGACTCCTCGACGCTAAAGCGCCACGCGCTCACCCCCCCCCCAAAGGGACAATAAGCACCTACAAGGCGCAGTAGAAACAATAGACCGCGCCAAGTACGTCAAAAACACACCACATAGTTGAAATAGGTTCAAAGAGATCATATAGGCTAAGATGCATACCAGCATATTTATACAGTTATAAAAGGCTCCAATAATCACATATCAAAACCATTATAGCCTCGAGGACTACAGACTTTCATATGGAGATGTTAGATACTATAAATACAGTTAAAAGGGACAGATTGGTAACTATTTTATATAATATAAAATGATATTAAAGGAGAGAATAAAAAATACATGCATACTATGAAAATGATGATAAAAGAATATACCAAAAAGTGGTATGATATTCAGGGCCGATTAAACATAGACACAAGACCCAAAAGAAAAGGATCAAATAATGAAGTTGAGTTTATAACATGTATGTATAGGGTAGGAAGCTGATATTTATAGAAAACAGCCGAATTGAAGATTCTCATTGAGGCCGGGGAGGAGCAATAGTATGTAATCGGAAAATCCTTTCCCGTTTTCTTTTTTCAACAGTCTGGTTCCCAGTCACTGCCTATAGGTGGTTTTTTCACAACCTCGATGACAGTGAACTTAAGACATGTGGGAACGTTATTGTGATACTCACGACATGTCGTGCTATAGGGGTATCCCTCCTATGTCTAATATCCCCTAAATGTTCTCCTATCCTCCTTCTAAATTGCCTCTTAGTCTTTCCTACATAACCTAAAGGGAAAGTACAGACACAATAAGTAGAGGGACACCTTCATTTTTACAATTGGGAAAAATTCTTCTTGAAAAATACACGACCTGTTTTGAAATCATTAAAGGATTTGGACTGATCTATATATGGAGGCACACAATTGTCCCCACACCTAAAAGTACCCAATGGTTGCCGATCTAACCAAGTACCTTGCCTTTTTGGTGGTTTTTTATAGACTGTGAACTGCCTACCCCGTAATAAACCGACCCTTCCTGAATGTAATTTGGGAGGCATTAGTTATAACATCAGCTAGATCGGGATCCGTCTTGAGGATTTCCCAATTTACTGATTACATTCCCTTGCCTGTTCTTTGTCCCTGATCAAAATTGGTCCGATCCGCATGGTTTTATCTGTTGATAGGTCTATAGGCCTATCTCTACAGTTAAGTAATTCAGATCTATCAGATTCAAGTGCATTCATAAAAGCCTCCTCTATAATTCTCTCAGGATAGCCCCGGTCCAGGAGCCTATCCTTTAGAAATTTTGTTTGGAATAGGTAATCCCCCTTTCTCGAACAATTTCTCCGTACACGGAGGAACTTTCCTTTAGGTATACCCCTCTTAAGGGATCTGGGATGATAACTTGCATAATAGATGCATAATCAAATGGTGCGGGCAACTCAGGCAGGTACAGTGATAATAATGGGTGACTTCAATTTCCCAGGCATTGACTGGGGTCACGGTTCTGCATCGACTGAAAAAGGAAGGAAGTTCCTCAATCTGTTAGAGGCTAATTTTAGGGGGCAGTTTGTGGAGGAACCCACTAGAAGTGATGCTCTGTTGGAGCTGGTATTTCTATAAAGCAGAACTTGTCGGAACGGTCACGGTTTCTGAAAATCTGGTTTAAAAGTTACCACAATATAATTTATTTTAGAATAAACTGCAAAAAAGAAAAAAAACAGAGCGGGAAAGTAAAAACATTTAATTTTTTAAAAGGGCATAATTTTGCTTATTGTGGGTCGCTTTACAGGACCTAGGACTGGGAGCAGCTATTAGCAAATTAGTGATATAAAAGCCAAATGGAGGAGCTTTAAATATACTTTGGGGAAATTTATTGCAAAATATAATCCTAGGGGTAAAAAGTATAGGCGACTAAAACTAAAACCAACATGGCTTCTCCTTCTGTTAAGAGGGCAATAAAAATAAAAAAAGGGCCTTTAAAAAATATAAGTCGAGGGCTCGGCATCGGCCTTTGAAAATTACAAAGAGCTTAATAAAATCGTAAAAAAAGTGATAAAAGCAGCTAAAATTCAAAAATGAAAGGCAAGTGGCCAAGGATAGCAAGACAAACCCCCCAAGAAATTCTTTAAACATATAAATGCCCAAAAAGCCAAAGTCAGAGCAAAAGAGGACCCCTTAAAAAACCTGTGATGGGGACCCGGGTCACTGGTGACCAAGAGAAGCAGAGGTTTCTAAATAGGTTTTTTCAGCTCAGTATATACTATCAAGGAGTTTGTAGTTGAGGGGGGGGGGGCCAAGTGCAGATCTAGGTGGTGCCAGTACTGTTAATACAAACATCTGCTATTTAAATTTAATTGGCTCAGTGTAGAAAAAGTCAAAGCCAAGTTAAATAAACTGAATGTGAACAAGGCTCCAGGCCCTGATGGCATTCACCCAAGAGTTCTTAAAGAGCTCAGCTCGGTTACCAGTGTTGGGCCCCTGTACATGATATTAGAGATTCCTTGGTGATGGTATAGTACCAGGAGACTGGCGCAAGGCAAAATGTAGTTCCCATCTTCAAAAAAGGTTCTAAGTCTTGCCAGGTAATTATAGACCAGTAAGTTTTTTAAAATCTGTTGTGGGAAAAATGTTTGAAGGGCTCATTAGGGACTATATACAGGAGTATGTTGACAAACACAATATTATTAGTGATTGCCAGCATGGATTTACTAAGGAAGAAGCTGTCAGACCATTGATTCTTTTTATGAAGAGGCGAGTAGAAGTCTGGATAGCGGGGGCAGCTGTGGATATTGTGTTTTAGACTTTGCAAAGGCATTTGACACTGTCCCGCATAAGCGTTTGTTAGGTAAACTAGAATCCATTGGGTTAGAGATAACAGTGTGTAATTGGATTAAAAACTGGCTGCTGGATCGTACTCAGAGAGTGGTGGTAAATGAATCCTACTCTGAGTGGTCCCCGGTGAGAGTGGTGTGTCGCGGGCTCAGTATTGGGGTCCTCTTTATTTATGTATTTATTAACGATATAGTGGAAGGGATCAATAGCACGGTTTCGATTTTTGCAGATGAACACCAAGCTATGTAGGGTTTGTGCAATCTATGGAAAATGCTCATAAATTGCAAGCAGACCTGGACACACTGAGTGCTTGGGCATTCCCCTTGGCAAATGGGGTTCAATGTGGAAAAATGGGAAGGTTCTGCATTGGGGAGAAATAATATACAGGCATCATATGTCCTAGGGGGAGAAAAACTTGGAGAATCGCTTGTTGAGAAAGATCTGGGCGTTCTTGTAGATCATAAACTACAGAACAGCCATGCAAAGGTTTAATCAGCTGCCTTAAGGCCAAAATAAGATATTGGCGTGTATTAAAAGAGGCATGGACTCGGGGGGACAAGGATGTCATTCAAACCCCTGTACAAAGCATTTGTGCGACCTCACTTAGAATTTTGCTGTTCAGTTCTGGGCCCCAGTTTATAGAAGAGATGTAATAGAGCTAGAGAGAGTACAAAGCGAGCAACCAAACTTATAAGGGAATGGAGCATCTTGTTATGAGGCAAGGTTAGTAGAATTGAACTTATTTAGTCTTGAGAAAAGACGGCTTCGGGGGGACATGATTAATTTATATAAATTATAAATGGTCCCTACAAAAGTATGGGGAAAAATTTTTTTCAGGTGAAGCCCCCTCAAAAGACAAGGGGGACATTCCCTTCGACTAGAGAAAAAAAGATTTAATCTCCAGAGGAGAAGAGCGTTCTTCACTGTAAAAAATCTGTAAATCTGTGGAATAGCCTGCCTGAGGAGCTGGTCACAGCAGGGAACTGTAGAGAGTTTCAAGAAAGGCTTAGATACCTACCTGGAACTAAAGAATATTAATGCGTACGTAGCTAGGTAAATTCTGGATCCTGGCCGGTGGCGGCTCTGGGGTCAGATATAGGGGTCTATACTGGAGCAGGTTGGTTCTTGCCTTTGGGTTTCGGGGCATTAACCAGTGGAGAAACCTGGGCTTTAAGTCCTTGTCTCTCTCCCTCACCACATTTTCCCCCACCCTTGGTTGAACTCGATGGACATGTGTCTTCTTTCAACCTACTAACTATGTAACTATGTAACTATGTAACTATGTAACTTTCCCACCGGAGAAGGCTATTGGTTGCGGTCGGTTTACGGATGGTCTTTGTGTGCAGCTTACCCGATTTATCCTTGATGATATAGAGATCTAGAAAAGGAAGACAAGCATCATCAATAGTTGAAGTAAATTTAACCAATGTCGTTAGTATTTTAATGATTCCACAAATATGTTAAATGCCTCAGTAGTCCCATTCCACAAAATCAGGATATCGTCTATGTACCTACCCCAAAACGAGATGTTATCCGTATGGGGTAGGTTACTGTCTATGAACACCCTGGTAGCCTCCATACAGCTACTCCAATTTGTCCTTGAACACAGTTTCTTCATCTTTAATGGTAGAACCTTCCACCAGCTCAGGGGTACAGCAATGGGGAGCCCATGTGCTCCCTCATACGCAAATTTATTCTGGGCTGGTGGGAGGCTACCAGGGTGTTCATAGACAGTAACCTGCCCCATACGGAAAAACATTCGTTTTGGGGGGGTACATGGGAAAATTTCCTGATTTTTGTGGAATCGGACTAGAGGTTTTAACTATTTGTGGAATCATTAAATACAAACCTTTGGGTTAAAAATTTACTTCAACATTTGATGTTGTCTTCCTTTTCGGGATCTCTATCATCAAGGATAAATGGGAAAACTGCACACAAAGACCTTCGAAAAACTGACCGCAACCAAACCCTTCCCCGTGGGAAAGTTATAACCCCTAAAACCCTTTAAGGGGGGATACCTAAAGGAAGTTCCTCAGGGGGTACGGAGAAATTGTTCGAGAAAGGGGGATTACTATTCCAAGAAAAGATCTAAGGATAGGCTCCTGGCCCGGGGTACCCGAGAGATTATAAGGAGGCTTTTGTGAATGCACTTGAATATGTAGATTGAATTATTAACTGTAAAAATTGGTCTTAGGCCTATAACAAAAAAAAACCCCCATGGGGGTTCGTGACCAATTTTGTTCAGGGACATGAACGGGAAAGGGGAATGTTCATTTAAATATTGGGAAACCCCTAAGGGGACCCCGATTTTGCGATGTTATAAATATGCCCCCCAAATTAAATTTTCGGGAAGGGTCGGGTTTTTACGAGATAGGCTTTCACATTATATAAACCCCCAAAAAAGGCAAGGTACTTGGTTAGATCGGAACATTGGGTACTTTTAGGTGTGGGGCAATTGTGTGGCCTGTCCCTATTAGTCGCCAAACCCCTTTAATGATTTCAAAAAGGTCGTGTATTTTTCAAGAGAGATTTTTCCAATTGTAAAAATGAAGGTGTATCTATTTTATGTGTTTTAACCCCCCCTTTTGGGGGTTTATGTGGGAAAAACTAAAGGAAATTTTTTAAAAGGAGGATAGGGAAAATTTGGGGGAATTGGACATAGGAGGGTACCAATTAGCCGACAGGTCTGGGGATTCACAATAACGTTCCCACATTGTCTTTAAGTTCCTGTCTCAAAAGGTTGGAAAAAACCACCTATAGGCGGTGGAAAGGGGTCCCAGACTTTTAAAAAAAAGAAACGGAATGGATTTTTTTACTTTTCTTTTTTCTCCTCTGGCCTCAAGGGAATCTTAAATTTTCGGCGGGTTTCTAAAAAAATCAGTTTCCTCCCCTATAGATATCTGTTATAAACCCCTTTCATTTTTGCCCTTTTTTTGGGATCTTGTGTTTTTTAAATCGGCCCTTTATATCCCCTTTTTTGGTTTTTTTTATCATCAGTGTCATAGTATGGTGTATTTTATTCTCTTTTAAATACATTTATAGTTATAACTAGTTACCATCGTTTTTTTGAACTGTATTTATGTATTAACTTCCTTTAAAAGTCTGTATCCTCGAGGTATAATGGTTTTGATAGGATTTTGGGCCTTTTATCACTGTATAAATATGTGGTATGCCCCTTTTCCCTTTTGTTCATTTGAAACCATTTAACTAATGTGGGTTGTGTTTTTGCGTACTTGGCCGTTATTGTTTTTATGCGCCTTGTAGGTGCTTATTGTCTTGGGCGCGGTACGAAATGGGATTAGCGCGAGGAGTTTATCGCGCTGTCCCGGGGTTTGTTTTTCTTCTGCCTTTTGGGCGTTAACACATGGGGTTCGGGGTTAAAAATCCCCTTTGCGCATGCGTGGGGGTCGGTGTCACCAGTATTTTTGGATTGGTAAGCAAAACCCTGCCCCTTTCTTTGGTTATAACATATGGTTAGGAGGGGTTTGGTATATATAAAAGGGTTCTTAGTCACTTTTTTTTGGCCTTCACTGCCTCAATGGTATTGAGCGTCTTTTCTATCATCCCCTGAGAAAACCGAAAACCTGGGGAAACGGGGGGGGTTGCTTTACTATTTGGTCTGTATACTATGGGGGGCCAATGGTTTAAAAATACATTGCTTAAGGGTTTTCTGTATGGGAGTGAAAATATATATATTCTTTAGGGGGGCTTAAAAGGGTTTGGGGTCGTCCTTTTTGGGGGGTGCCCGCTTTTTTAGGTTTGGATTTTGTTTGATTATTATTTATTTTGGCCCCATTCTCTTAGAATTTTTTATCTCCCCTTTCCTGGAAATAAATTCTCAGATTGTGAGTACATCATTAAGACCCCGAGAAAACGTGGTCTTTTTTTACAATATAGTTTTTGTTTACTTTCCCAATATTTTGTATTTTCAATTTGTCCCTTCCAATTTTGGCTATATATACCCCCGGTGTTATTTTTTTAATTGTTAACTACTTTAGGTCTGTTTTTAAGTTACGTAAGTCTATAGTTTGGGTTTTTTGAGGCCATTGAGATTTTTTATCTTGGGTTTTTAATGTTTTTATCTAATAAAGGTTTTTATTTTAAGGGAAAATTTTTTTTTTCTTTCTGTGAGACTGTTTTTGATTTTGTATTCCCCTCCCATATTTTTTTTCGATTAGATTGTTTATATATTTTTTTTTTCCCTTTTTTAAATATGCCCCAAAAAATCAAAAACATAGAAAAATTGTTGAATGTAGGGCTTTCATGAAATTCCAAAAGTGTTTAGTAAAAAGGGTTTTTTATCATGTGTTACCAGGGTTCGCATTTGATTTTTTAAGAAATCTGCTGAAACTTTTTTTTTGTTGTCCGTTAAGGGCCACATTTTTCTCAGGGCCTGAAACGCGTTGACCAAATTTATTAGGTGTTTTGTAAACCATGTTTTTTTTGCTTGGTTTTCAATAAAGTGCGTTTTTTTCAGAATGTCATTGTGCGGAGCAATCTCCTTGTTTCTACGGCACTACAGTTAGTGTGATTACTTTTTAAAATTTTATATGACCATCGAGACAAAAATTTGTCCAAATTCCCCCAAATATAAAGAACATCCTCAAAGGTATTTCCCTTTTAAAATCCCCTAGAATGCTTACATGAAAATCTAATCTTAACATTGTTAGTAATAGGGAAAGGGTTTCCTGATTTTCATTCAGTAGCTTGATAAAAAAGAAAATTTTTGGCCTTTAAAGGTAGGTCCATATGTATAGGCACTTGTGTTAGCTGCCATAAAATTCATTACCCACCATGGGGGTTGAACCCATGACACAACGACAATTTTGTTACATCCCAATTGCTTAATGTGTTTTAAACAAATAAGGCTCCCATGTCCATTAAAGCAGTTCAGCATGAGTTAAAAGAGTCCGTGGCACTTTCTAATGCGCCTAAGATCTTGGGGCATTCTGGAGGTGTCTCGCACCACAACCGTATGATTCTACACATTTAGGATGATAGGATGGAAAAAATTAAGCGCAAAACATTTAAAACAGGCACACCAAGTTAATAGTGGTCTACCTGAGCCTTAGTTGTCGTTTATGAGCTAGAAAGTGCAAAATATATGACCCAGAGTAGAACAGGTTAAAAAATTCAGGTGCATTCTACACTACTAATGCACGCAACAAAATAGACGCCGGGCGTCAAAATCTATACAGGTCGCCCTTGGAGTCTAACCTTGGCATCTGTACACAAACTTCCCAAACCTATTGCTTCTCTGTTACTCAGCTGGACACCATCTCCTTCTAGATCCCATATTCTCAAGACCCAAGACAATAATCCCTCACTAGGTCTCTGCCTATATTTATTCCCCAGCTCAGTGAGCTCTCCTGCAACATAAGTACGTTTCTCCTCTACATAATTCTGCTCTGCTGTATTTCCTGGGTGCAATTATGATCATAAGAGGTTCTAGCTCTTTGAGACGCTTCTCTTTTTGATTTGGTGGTTACAATAGGAAGCACTTCTTCCTCTTCCATTTCAATCTCCTCATCTGATGATGTTCCTGACCACTCCCTACGGCATCCCATTTACTCTGTTGTATTAAAGTTCTTACTTGGTAGGTACTCCCTTCACCTGGCGGTGGTCTCTTTTTTTTCCTGTGTGTTTGTACAGTACGGACTACATAATTGGAAAATTGGTCAGTTAATTCCCAATTATGTTTTTCAATGTCCGCAAAAGAATCACTTGCTCTTTAACTGCCTGCAGCTCCTGCTCAATTTCCTCCCACTTTTCTGTCTTCTTCTCTTGTAGCCCTGCAAACAAATCCACCTAACACTTGCTGTGGCCTTCTGCTCAGAAGAATTAATGGGGAAAAATCTAAACCCACAGCTGCTTGACAAGAGGTCAACCAAGCACTGTGGCACAACATGCTTGTTGCGCTCGCGGGCGATGGGAGCCCAGTGTCCATTGCTAAGAACCACGAAGGTAGTGGACCCGCTGGTTAACTCTTAACTGGCCAACGTGCCAACATGTGGACATTACCATATATAGGAATAAAAGAGTCTAAGGAATGTGGTTTCAACTGGCTAATGTATGACCAGCTTAAACATTACATGAGAGACAAAGGGTATATTTATATAGCAAAAAAAGATAGAAAAAAAAAATTTTTTTTTTTTTTTTTTCCCCCCCATATGTTTAAATAGTTACGAAAGAGCATTAAAAATAAAAAAAATTTCCACTTGCAACACCAAAAAGGATGGCCCCATCTATTGGTGTCTCGCTCTACTGCGTTCCTGTGTTTTCCCTAACCACAAATTTTTGTACAACAATAATATATTTTGGCTATATCATTACCCCAAAACGAGGTTACTAATTACTAAGCCACTGAACAAATATTTGCATGAAACCACATTGACTACTGACACTCCGAGTAGATATTGTTTACTGTATAGTATGATGGCAAATAGTCACATAAGTTCCAATAAGACTGTTTAGCAAATACTTGTATACAACCTGATTTGGCTTTTCAGTGATCCTTGTTATCAATCCCAACAAATTTCCCCCTCACATAATCATGAAGGGTTCATCAGAGGAACTCAGGATATTCCACAGATATTGCACATATTACTGGTTTTGCACGGATATACTCCCAGATGGATGGCAGATACAGCACAACTGAATCATCTCCAACCTTTTACTTAAACCTGTGAGCAGTTATCAGACTCTCCCATGAGAGGTCCCTATAGTCACTTTACATGCTTAACATATCCGGCATTCTCATTTTGCTATTTAAACCTGCCCCTTTTAAAAGTGTAATGTTTCATATTAACCACTCATCGCGAATGTGCAGGAGCGGGTTCAGACATTACTGACACTTGCCTGCGTGGTTTCACGAATCCCACGCATATGGCGTTCAAAACTCTCCAGTTCAGGACGACATTGTAGCGCTAAAGCTCATATTGCGCTTTGCTGAAGATGCCGCACATGCGCTTGTTGGGCTACTCGCACCTTTTCCGCAGTTTTAACCCAAAAACCAAACAAATAAAAAAAAAAAAATATAAGAGAAGCAATAAAGTTAAGCATGGGTGTTTTTTGAAAAATACAGATTTTGACTTCACCTGTATACCCGCAAGTCTCAAAAAAAGAACTGAAAACAAAAATATGGAAATACTACGGCTCATATGACAAAGACACACGGGAATTGCCATAGAGTTCTAGATAAACATAGTGGGGCCGAAATGGCTAAAAAATGATAAGCTTTTTATTGACAGGTTTTTTTCACAAAATATTGCCCAAATATTTACCCCAACAATAAAAAATATACAACAAACAATAACACCCAAGGGGTTTTAGAACTTTTAAAAAAAATTTTTTGGAGATTTTAAAGGAGGAAAAAAAAAAACAAAAGGCCAGTTTTAGCCCATGTTAGATGCCGCATGATCCCCACCAAAATATACAGAAAGATACAATACACTGAGTGAATCAAACACTTTAATAGACAGAGCTATCCACATGCATGCCCAAGAGCCTATGTAATTTGTAGGCAGGCCCCCCTAAGGGGAAAACCAACTTAAACACCCAGCCGCCTGCCAGTCGTTTGGGCAATTCCCAGGGAAAAGGAAGGGTTTTCATACCTGTTTTAAACAAGGGGCAAATAAAAATTTAAATAAAGCACCCCTTGTGGAAAAAAATTCTAGCTGGGGTTCTTTTTTTCTAATGACACTAACACCATTTTTAAAGTTTGTTTAACCACCGAATCACCTCTGGGTAATGTACGCGGGATCGAGCCATTTTGACAGGACTCAGCAAAAAAAAATAGGATCACCCCTTGGGGTTTTTAAAATCAGGGGAATTTAAAAAATAATTGAAATGGGTTCCCAAAGGGCAAAATTGATCCCTAATCTTGAGTTTTTAAAAAAATAACGAAACTTCCAAAAAATGGAAATATTGACTTGTCACTACTATGCAGAAAATGGTAAGCGGGGTTTTCCCTTTTGGGGAGCAGCGAACGGGTTGGGCAAAATGGATGGGGGGGGGGTATTAAAAAACCCAAAAAAAGCTAAATGGGCAATTCTGAAAAAAAGTTCCCTTTCCCTTGCATTCACTACATATTTTGTAACCACAAAACCTTGGAGATCTTTTGTGATATATCTTGGCCCGGATAAAAATTTTTCCCCTTTGGAAAATAGTGAGGGTGAACATCCATTGGAATAGAAATTTCGAGGAGCGTACAAAGATGTCCGAGGAAAGGGGGGGGCCGATAGACATCAAATTTGTGTGGGGATAGGGGCTTTTTGTTTGGGAGTTTTTGGATCTATAAAAGTAAGGTCGCAAAAAAACTAGAAAATTAGCTGAGGGAATTATGTTTTGAGCAAAATCCCAAAGATAAAACCGATTTTTTTTTTAGGGGGCAAAAAAAAAAAAGGGGATCAGTAATGTTTTTTTTTTACCAAAAATCCAAAAAGAGGGGTTTTCCATACCCCTTGAAATTCTGGGGGTCCCAAAAAGTGAGGTACCCATAATTTGTATGGGAGAGAAAACCTTGTCCCAGCACCCCTTCCAGGCTGTATTTTTATCTTTCGGAGGAGACTTTATTTCTATTCTTGGGAACACAGAAAATTTAAAAATCATAAATTCGAAAAGACTATGGCAATACCAACGCTGCCTCAACAAGAAGTTAGAGTACCTAATATTTTTGATACGTCCCCCACAATTGAAAACTTTTTAAACCCAGAAATGTTCATGGCATCCTCATCTTTCAGGTTCCCCGGCTATATCTAAATGCCCTGTATTTAAACATGCTCAATAATAAAATAAAAGCCCCATCGAGATGCCCATTCTAAGATATTAGATTATTGCATTAATAACCAATTAGCCAAAGCCACTTAGACATATATGTCATATATTCAATGATATTGCCTTACTTCCAATGCAGTATTAGAGTAAAAGAGACACCCTATTATTAGATACTCCAGATGTAGCTCACAGAGGCCAATATGTCCATTTCAATGTACCCCTTTTTTTTAAAAAAAAATGCAGATAAAAGGGAGAATACAGAGTAACAGAAATCAATCCTCCTGGGGGGTTACTTTTGAGTCAATAAGCCCCCACGCTTTTTACATATTTTTTTTTATTGAGGTCTCCTTTCCTTGATGTCCTTGATTAATTTTGTCAATACAGAGAAAAGTAAGCTCCAAAGAGCTTCCTGCATATTCCTGTCAAATGTGTCTCCATAGGGGGTCTCTTGGTAATGCCTTATATCCCTTGAATGTTCTCCGATTCTTATTTTTACCTGCCTCGTGGTCTTACCCACATATTGTTTACCACACATACAATTACAGAGGTAAACCAGCCCCTGTGTGTTGCAGTTCATAAAGTCTTGTATAGAGAATGTTTTCCCAGTCACATGACTTTTGAATTCTTTGGATTGCTGAACATACGGACAGGCAAAACATCTTCCACATCTATGCATCCATAGTAGTTTCCGATCTAACCAGGTTCCTTCCTTTTTTTGGGGAGGCATAGTGGCTTTGGACTAATCTTTCTCTGATTGACCTACCTCTCCCATAAGTAAGCATAGGTCCATCAAACACTTCCCAAGATCCTGATCCTTATCCGATCTCAAAATGTCCCAGTGTTTATGTAGAATTTTGACTACTTTCTTGTAACGGTCGTCAAAAGTCCCAATAACTCTGAATTGTGCGTTCTCATTTTTTTCCTCCTATTTGGGTTTTTGTTGTTTTTTTGCAGTGATTTTATTGCTGAAATTGGATCAATTTGCGTAAGCAATTCCAGGATGCCTTTTAAAGGTGAAATATTTTCAGCTAAAACTCCATATTATTGGAAGAAATTTAATTTTCCGTTTCCACAGCCTAATGCTGAAAACATTTGTGAAACACCTGTGGGGCCAATATACTCACTGCACCCTGGATATATTCCTTAAAGGGTGTAGTTTTGGATGTCTGCAAACCTGAAACGGAGTTTAACCTCTTACCGCTGCAACCAGTTTTGACCGACCTGACAGAGCCTCATTTTTTAAATCTGAAATGTGTCACTTTATGTAAGAATAACTTTTTGATACTTTTACCTATCCATGTGAATCAAAGATTGATTTTTTGTGACACATTGTGCTGTAAGCTATTAAGAAATCTTGGTCCATACAATCCTTTTTATTTGTGAAAAATATCAAAATGTCATGGAAGTTTAGAAAAATTTTCCATTTTTAAAGTTTAAAAAATGTCTGCGTGTAAGATAGATAAGACCGTTATTCCACACAAAAAAGTTTATAACTAACATTTCAATATGTCTCCTGTAGGTTCGCATAATTTTTTAAATGTCTTAATTGTTTTTTACAACATTAGGGGGCTTAGAAATTTAGTAGTAACATTTCACATTTTCAAGAACATTTGCAACATAGATTTGTTTAGGGACCACTGGAGTTCTGACATTTGAGGGGCCTGTATGTTGGATACCCCTATAAATGACTCCATCCAAGAAACTACACTGTTTAAAGTATTCAAGGATCTAGGAAGCTTAGTAATCCATTAGGTGCTTGACAAATGAAAGCAAAATTATTTATTTTTTTTTGCAGATTTTCAATTTTTAGCCATTATTCATTGGGACACATTAGATATGACTAGAGAAATGCAACTTAATACCGATTCCCACAATTCTGCCATTTTTAGAGATATCTCATATGTGGCCCTAGTGCGCTATTGGCTCAATTACAAGCCTCAGAGTAGGAGGAACATCTAATGGACTTTGAGGTCTCATTTTCATTACAATTTTCTTTAGGCGCCATTACAGGTTTGCAGACACCTTAAGGTGCTAAAACTTAATAAACACCCCTAAAAAGAACCTATATTGGAAACTACACCCCTTAAGGAATATATCGTATATCGACCCCACAGCGGTTTCACAAATTGTTTTAGTGTTCGGCTGGAAAAAATGAAAAAAAAATTTTTCCCAACAATCTGCAACTTTAGTTAAAAATGTTTTATTTTCACAAGCAATCCTGGAAAAAAGCACCCGAAAATTTATTACTCAATTTCTTCCAAATTTGGCAATACCCTATATGTGGGTGTAAACTGCTGTATAGGTGCATGGGAGAGCGTAGTCGGCTTTTGGAACGCAGATTTTGGTGAGTGTCGTGTCGCATTTGCAAAGCCCCCAAAGTACCAGAACAGGTGAAATCTCCCAGAAGGCACTCCATTTTGGATTCAATACCCCTCATGGATCTCACCTAGGAGTGCTTTGTCAATTTGAGAGCACAGGTGTTCCACAGTTTTTCTTTCAGCAGTGTGCCTTAAAAAAGGCCCACAGCGTTCGCCGTGCAGTGTAATTGACAGGATAACTTTACTATGCAGGTTGGTACAATTATAATGATATAAATTTTATATAGTTTATGTTTTATTACTTTTACACAATAGAAATGTGTTTATATAAAATTGCGTTTTCATGTCTGATAGCCATAACTTATTTATTTTTCTGTATATGAGGCTATTTAAAGGCTTCTTTTTCTGGGATGAGTTGACATTTTCATTGGTATCATTATGGGGTTCATGAAGCTTTGATCACTTTTTTTTAAATTGAAGTTTTATTAGAATTTTTCAATATTAGAACATACAATAAATGAAACGATCACTTTATCAAGGTTTTTGTGTCAACAAAAATCAGCAATCCTGGAAATGTTTTTTTAATTTTTTACAGCAGTCACCATGCGGTATAAATTACATGCTAGCTTTACTCAGCAGGTCAATATGATTACATCCATACCCAATTTGTATATATTTTATGTTTTACTGCTTTTACACAGAAAAAACACTTTTTGTTCACAGAGCTGTGCTTGTTTTTGTGGGATGAGTTGAGGTTTTTATTGGCATCATTTTTGGGGGACAATGGTTTTTGATTGCTTTTTAATCCACTTTGTTGGAAGCCAGGGTGAAGAAAATACTGCAATCCTAATAGGGTTTCTTGATTTTTAACAGTGCTCATGCTGCGGTATGCCTGACAAGTTAGTTTTACTCTGTGGGTTGATACGATTACGGTGATACCCAATTTATATATTTTGAAGCGCTTAAAAAAAACAAAAAAAAAACCCCTTTTTTTATTTGGTGTTCACCATGCGGGTTAAATAACGTGACAAGAAAAGACTCCTAGATAATGTCCTCCTAGTAGCCCGCATCTCGGTTTTGGTTTGCAGGGCATTCCCCTCTAAGATGTCCTTATTTAGACCGGGAGGTCAGTTCACACCTATAATAGGTAATCCCGGAGTCCCTGAAAACTTATCCTTAGCTCTCGTTCGTCTGCAGGGTAGTGAGGCGTCTGCTGCGATATTTGGCTCTCCCCAAACTCAGTAAAATCTGATCATGAACTGGTAGGTGACATGATATTGCCTCAATTTTCAAGATTTAATTATTACCAATTACACAGCCTTTATTCTACTAACAAAGTTACCTTAGACTTGCATACACCCTGTTCAATATTTGAATCGTGGTGTCTGCTAGAGCAGGGGTGTCAAACTGCCGGCCCTCCAGCTGTTGGGAAACTACAACTCCCATCATGCCCACTGTGCTAGATTATACAAATGCATGATGGGAGTTGTAGTTTCCCAACAGCTGGAGGGCCGGCAGTTTGACACCTGTCTGCTAGAGTCTTTGGGGAGGCGCACACTCTCAAGAGTATACGGGTTACTGATCTCCAAATATGTAAACAAATTTCCCTTCCAAAAGACCTGGGAGATGGAATTGGGTTAGGAGCTCTCGGTGGAGGAGTGGGAGAAGACCTTCTTTCTCGCCCATAAATCGTCCATTTCCACGAAAGCGCAGGAATTAAATTATAAAATAATTACACGCTGGTATAGGGTTCCAGCTCTCCTACACTCCATTTATCCTGAGGTCTCCAATACTTGCTGGCGTTGCAAAACAGAGGTGGGAACTCTGTCACATATCTGGTGTAGCTGTCCTATACTCCAACCTTTCTGGAGGACAGTTCTGGACCTTATCCACGATATTACAGATCTTAGGATACAAAATGATCCGGCTTCCCTGTCTCTTTTTGACATCCCTCTGCCAACGTCCTCTCTCAGGACTCACCTCCTCCGGTTCCTGATCTTGGAGACAAAGCTGGTGATACCCCGACTATGGTTGTCCACTTCTAGTCCGTCCATATCTTCCTGGTTCCGGGAAATCCATACGCTGCAGCGTATGGAGGAGTTTTATGCAAATTCTCGCTCTCTCGCCATGAAACACCTGCAGACTTGGGATGAATGGTTGACCTTTTGCCGAACTGATCAGTACCGCACCGCTGGAAAACTTGCACCCTGCTGACACCCTTATTGGTTGGCAGTTCTTGTTTTGGGGTGGCTTGGGGGTGGGCGGAGCTTGACCGGAGAACCTGTTCTATTTTTCCAGTTTTTGAAAAAGGATTATAATTGTGTGAAGGATATGTCAGTCCCTGGTTGGGTACTAGGTACCGGGTTCATTTTGGAATTGCACTTGCTTAGAATATATTCACAGCCTTAACTGATCTACATCTGAACAATTAGATGGTTATGTTAGGTTTTATTTTTGCCATAACATACTTGGCATTAAGCTTTGTATGCATCCCAACCTTGTGATGATCATCTCGTAGTCTGGATTGTAATTCATTATGTGCATTTTCTGTCTACTTGCCGATTTTAATGCTTGTAACAATTTTATCCTTTTTTCAATAAATCTGTTTGGAATGAGAGAAAAAAAAAATAACGTGACAAATTTATAGACTAGGTTGTTACGCACGTGGCGATTCCAAATATGTGTACTTTATCTTTGGGACAATTGCCGTTTGTCAAGGGGAAAAGGGTGGTATGTGTTTTTATTTCTTGTGTTTTACTAGGGGTTTTTTAACCGTTTTTGCACTTCTTCACTTGCATTGGGGAATTGTAACAGTGATCTTTAGATCACTATTACAATGGAGAGCTGTACACAGCAGTGTATTGCTGTGTATTACTCTCCATGGCAACTGTCAATCACTATGCCCGGCCACGCGTTAACCTCTCCGGTCGCAGGCGATACAGCAAGGTGCCACCTGTAATAGCCCCACTTGTGAGCTTGCACGAACCTCATGACGTACCCATGGGTATATCACATGTCGGTAAGAGGTTAAAAAATATCCTAATGAAAATGAGGCCCAAAAGTCTGCTATGTGCTCCCCCTATTCTGAGGCTTATGGTTGAGTCAAATAGGACACTAGGGTCATATTTGAAATATTTTAAAAAATGTAAGGGGGGGGGGGATCAATGTTGAGTTGTGTTCCCTGATACATCTACTGTGTCCATGAATAATGGATTACTATTGAAAATCTGCAAAGAATATTTAAAATGTCACCTCCACCTTGCTTCAATATCTGTGCAACACCTGGAAAGTTAAACTTCCTAAATACTGTTTTGAATACTTTAAGGGGTGCAGTTTTTTAGAAGGAGTTATTTATTGCAATGTCCAACATACAGGCCCCTCAAAGCCACCCCAGAACTGTTTGGTCCCCCCAAAAAAAAATCTATGTTGAAAGTTTTTCTAAGCCCTGGGGGGGCATGGCCTGCAAGTATGGAGTAAAAAACACGTGGCAAGTGAGCTCCTGCTAGAATCCTGCTTTGATCTTTATTCCCTGACCAAACTTGACCCTGAATAGTCTACCAATGAGGCTAAGGAGCAGCTGAAGGTCCTCGTGCATCCATAGCCCTGCAAGATGTAGCCCTCACAGTAGCCAGTTTGCTCAGAGACGGAGAGGATCCGGTGGGTTGGCAGGAGCAGCGGCCATTTTATATACCCACTTTGTCTGCTGGGACACTGCAGGGAGAGACTCGCTGGGGAGAACATCCCTGCCTGCTGTGATCAGCTCCAGTTGGTCAGTAGCAGCGGAGACGCCGGAGTGAGAGGCTGAACACCCAGGTGACGAGCGGAGCTTGAAAAGGGGAGCCGGGGGTGAAGTGCTGGGAATCCTTGTGAGGTGGCAGGTAACAGAGAGAGACACAGAGAGAGACATAGTCAGCGCCAAGCATAGTACAGAGCCGCAGAGAAGTGGCCAGCAGGGGAGAAGTGCATCGGCAGCAAGTGACAGTGGGGCTGTCCGAACTCAACAGAGCTGAGCAGCCCATGCAGTAAAGGGCATAACGGAGGCAGACATCTGACCCCAGGTGGCAGCAGCTAAATCATTATGGGGCCTCTCCAATACAAACAGTTTATTTACTGACATACTGAGATCAGACACCTATCTGCCCAGAATAGACACACTGCATCCCTGGCCACTATGGAAGTGGTCAGCACAACACAAGAACCACAGCTATCTGGTCATAATATCCTGCACACCCAGTCTTGATCAGCCCTAGCTTCTCTTCACACAAATATCCCACAGCCACAACACTCTTCCTGTGCTGCTGAGGGTGACAGTGGACATAACCTGCTGGTTTATGTGAAGGACTCTGCCTTTCAGTATTTTCTGGAGAAACTGGGTTCTGTCACAGGCCTTACAGCGCCACCTCAATAGGAAGCTTATTTTTTTTTATTTGGGCCGTAAAACCGGATCATCTCAATCACCAGCTGTTAAATCCCCAACAGTAGATGTCATGAGTCAAACAGAAGAAGTGGGGGGGCACAGCGGTCTCCCAGGCTGCGTTGGACACGGATAAGATAATGGCAGCCATTGCCTCCTGTCAGACAGCTTCGACAGACAAGATACCTCATATTCAAGCTGTCTTGAATCGCCTACGGGCAGATATTGATAAAGTAAGAGATAGAACCGCAAAGGCAGAATGTCGTTTTGGAGCTGCGGAAGACACCACAGCAAACCTAGAACATGTACCAGCACAATGCAGCAACAGATAAAAATCCTGCAAGAGAGAGTGGAGGATGCAGAAAACCGCAATCGCAGAAATAATGTACGCATACTGGGACTCCCAGAGAAAGCAGGAGATGCACCAAAAAGGTTCACTGAAAATCTGATCTGCCAAGTGCTAGATCCACTCTCTCTATGTTCCTGCTTTGTGATAGAAAGGGCACATCGTATCCCAAATAGAACCCTACTGTCAGGTTCCCCAGTGCGGCCTTTCATTATGAGAGTGCTAAATTACCAAGACCGCAACATAATCCTGACAGCTGCGAGGAAAAAGGGGGAGATAAAGTACGAGAACACGAGGTTATCTTTTTATCCGGATTATACGAGGTTCAAAAGAAAAGGCGACAACTTACATCTGTGAGAAATCGCTGGCGGGAACTAGGATTAAAGTAATCTATGCTATCTCAGACGTCTGAGAGTGCAGGACCAAGACAAGACTCTATCCTTCACTTCCCCTGAAGAAAAGAACGACTGGCTGGATAGAAGTTGTGACAGGAGGCGCTGACTGTGCCGCCTTCTTGTGCCTCTGTCCCAACGGGGTAAAAGAATACGCCTAGAAGGACTACGTTGAAAAGTTATATTTATGTTCCAGACTGAGAAATGCGAGTTTGTTTTGTTTTGATTCCAGTTAGAAGAAGCAAGTACAATTCTAAGGTCGATATGGTCCTTTAAGGTCAGGTATAGTTATTAACTGATCGGAGCTTAGAAATTAGACTTTTAGGGTAACATGTATGAAAACTGTCTTGGTCGAAGACTTTTCTTGTTGCCCATAGCAACCAGAGTGCCCGTTTCATTCTTTCAGAGCACTAGATGAAATGTAAGGGGAACTCTGGTTGCTATAGGCAACAAGGTAAGTCTTAGACCAAGACAGTTTTCATATATGTGGACCTTAGTTCGTAAGTAGTGATGAGCGATCTAATCGAGAAAAGCCAAAATTGTGCTGATTTCCACGTTTATCGAGATCTCGATTTGATCTTTTTGCTTATCAACAATCGTGATCACGGATTCAGATCACGCCATTTTCGCAGCTTCCTGTACTTTTGGCAGCCAGCCACTCAGCACAGAGGGGGGTCAAGAACGTCACCAGTGGGGGGTATAGGGATCTCATTGGCTGCTAAAATCAAATGACCCTGTTTTATCTATGTCACGGCACTTCCTGCTCGTCACCATTAGCTTCCACACTGTGAACAGAACAGATCGTAGTCTCTCTGCTCAGCTAGCCGACAGCCTTTCCCAGCGTTTTCGCCACGGAAAGGCTGCTAGATAGATTAGTTAGGTTAGGGTACAGCAAGATTAGGCAATTCTAGACCGTATTAGTCGGAGATTTGGATACAGCTGCATTGCCCTAAACTCCCTCAGTTCAGTTTCTGAGGGAGGGGGGGGGGCACTTGGTTCAGGGGGCAGCTTCTGCATCAGACACAACTACGTTAATCTCCCCTATCAAATGACTGTGAGATAGCAGCATATTTAATTTCTGCATTGCCCTAGACTTCCGGGCAGCCGTTTTTGAGGTGGGGGGCAGCTTGGTTGTGGGGGCAGCATCTGCATCAGACACAGCTATGTTAATCTCTCATAAGAAATCACTGATCTATAGAGTTTTATTCTGGAAAATGTCATTCTTTGGCCACAACGTCTGCAGTGTAATATGGACAGACAGTGTACAGGAGACTTAGGAAATCAGCCCTAAACAGAAATAGCTTTGATACACAGCTTTTTGGCAGAAAACGTCATTCCGTTCCCTTTATTCGCATGCAGCAGTTTTTTGGGGGGACAGCCGGTGTAAAAGACCCCATTATTCCATAAGACCCCATTTCCAAGATATTCCATAGAAAATAAATCCTGTTTCTTATCCTTGATGCTTGTCGCATAAGACCACATTGCTAGTCCTACTTGGCAGTTCTAAATTACAAGGACTGAAGGAGGAACACTGTTGATAGGTTATCAGTGTTGTTCCCTAACACCTAATTTCATAGATACTCCATAGAAAAAATTCCTATTTCTACACCTGGTTGTCAGTAGTCAGAAAAGACCACATTTCTTAGATAATCCATAGAAAAATATTCTATTTGTACTCTTGGTTGTCAGTTGTGGGAAAAGATCACATTTCAGAGATATTCCGTAGAAAAAAATTATATTTCTAGCCCTGGTAGTCGGCTGTCAGAAAAGACCGCATTTCTTAGATAATCCATAGAAAAATATTCTATTTGTACTCCCCCAGCATGTCACCCCCAGCATCCTACATCATATCACCCCAGCATCCCACATCATGTCACCCCCCAGCATCCCACATCATGTCACCCCCCCAGCATCCCACATCATGTCACCCCCCAGCATGTCACCCCCCAGCATCCCACATCATGTCACCCCCCCAGCATCCCACATCATGTCACCCCCCAGCATGTCACCCCCCAGCATCCCACTTTATGTCACCCCCCCAGCATGTCACCCCAGCATCCCACAACATGTCACCCCCCAGCATCCCACAACATGTCACCCCCCAGCATGTCACCCCCAGCATTCCACATCATGTCACCCCCCAGCATCCCACATAATGTCACCCCCCCCAGCATCCCACATCATGGCATCCCACATCATGTTACCCCCAGCATGGCACCCACAGAACCAGCATCTCACCCACAGAACCAGCATGGCACCCCCCAGCACCCCACAGCATGGCACCCCCACAGCATGGCACCCCCCCACAGCATGGCACCCCCACAGCATGGCACCCCCCAGCATCCCTCCCCACAGCATGGCACCCCCACAGCATGGTACCCCCCAGCATCCCTCCCCACAGCATGGCACCCCCACAGCATGGTAACCCCCAGCATCCCTCCCACAGTGGGAAATACGGCCCGGGTAACATCCAGCTTGCATGTGGTGCGCTGGAACAGGTAGCCAGAAGGAAAGACCCTGTGAAACCCGTATCTACCTTCTACAGTATCATGGGGGAAAAAGTTTTTGACTGCTGACATTACTTGTTTAGGGCCTCACCACCTGGAGGAGCTAGCTTCCACATGAGAGCCACAGTAATCAGTGCATGGGATCAGCTAATACAAATTAAATGGCTTCACAGAGTATACTACACACCGTCACATTTAGCCCGGTCAAGCTCAGTTTGTGCCAGTTGCAATTATGCACGTGACTCCCTACTTCACATGATATGGGAGTGCCCCACCATTCAAGCCTTTTGATCTGAAATTCATAGGTTAATTAATGAGAAATTACGATTACCAGGGTCTTGTGCCCCGGAGAACAGTTTTCTAGGCCTCGTGGAGGATATTATCCAGACTAAGACTGAATAGAAGCTACTGTATATAGATTATTAATGTTTTATGTGAGAAAATCTATATTGTTAGACTGGAAGCCGCCCAAGATGCCTTCTCTGGGTTTCTAGAAGCAATGTATAGGCTCACCTTTGAGACCAGAGGAGCCCCTGACAGGTTTCTAGACATCTGGAGTTTGTGGTTCGCATCCCAGATAGTTTAATTTAGAGTAGTATGGTTGGGGGGACCCAGATGTCGAGATAAAAGTGGCTATATAACTCTTTTCATAGGTGCAGTGGGAATGGTTTGAATGGATATGAATGGACTGAAGAGCTTTTCTAGTAAGCTCAACAGCATTATATACTGTATTAAGTATATGCTTAACTACTATTTATCCATATGGTTAGACAGGTTTTGGCATCAAACTCTGTAATCTCGATGTATGGACGTTGGCTATGTATGGGTCTGTTTAATTTTGAACTATAAAATGTTTGGAAAAACTTTTTTTCAAAAATAAACACTAAAAAAAAATCTAAGTCTCATAATGTTCTAAAAAAAAAGAAACATTTAAAAAAATGATACCAACGTGCAGTAAATATGTGGTAGATGCTAGTTATATACTATTTTTGTGGTATAATTGTGGCAAAAATTTTGATGTTTGAAAATGGCAAATTTTTCAACATTGTTACATTTTGATATTTTTCACAAACAGATTGTATGAACCTAAATCTGTTGCTAACTTGCTGTAAAGCACAACGTGTCACGAGAAAATCTCTGAATTATATGACTAGGTAAAAGTATCAAAGTTATTTTTACATAAAGTCAGATTTCAAAAATGGGGCTCTGTCAGGAAGGTCAAACCTGGCTGCATCCTTAAAGGGTTAATTGTGACTTTTGAATGAGGATGGAAGAGGTGCATCTGCTGATTGACTGTGGAGGTCACATGCCTCTACTTACATCCAGGGCTGTAGAGTCATAGACGTGGAGTTGAAGTCCATTTTGGTGAAGTCGGAGTCGTTATAAAATGGACCTACTCCCGAAATATATAATAAATTGGTCGAGTTATTTCAATCCAGTGCAATGATAAAGGAACTGGGTCTTGCCAGTGCTACTGCTACCATATCTCCAGCCTCATAAGATGAAGAGTTTCATTTTGAAAAGTATTTGGATGACATGGAGCAAGTAAAGCGTTGCCCCACTGGAAAGGATTCCACTCTCATAGCAAACAGATACCATATTTTAGCAAAATTTTTCACTTGCTCTCAAAGAAGTAGAAAAGTTCAACCTTTCATCAAAACGGACTGTGCATGAGGCAATTCCTCTAAACCCTGAAATTATTAGAGATGTTGCCCCTGTGGTCACCGCTTTGCCACCAACCCAAGTTAGTGTATAGAGGCTGTTCTCTAGCCTTAAAATAATGGGATCAGATTTGAGGTCATCTATGAAGGAGGCTCTGATGGAGGCGATACTATTTCTCAGAACAAATTCCTAGACTCACTCAACAAACGTTATTCAATATGTTTTTGTTTAAAACATTTTTTCCCCACTTACTGCAGCGTTCTGCATACTTACAATTTATTAAAAGTTTTTTGTGCTCTAAAGTTGTATTCCAATATATTTTACACTGACAAGCAAAAGATTAACAATGTTTTCAACTTTTGACTTTCAGGCTCATATCTCACCATCCACTACAACTTTAAACATGAAATTACCATCATTTTATAAACAATTATCTTGGCTATCTCCTACATCAACTTGACTTGCAACTATTTAGCATATGCTTAGTTATGCAGATTATTGTCATGTAACTGCATTGCTACGGTTTTGCTCCTGGTGGTGGAACAATCTTTTACTTCTTGTATAGTACAAATTCCAACCTGTTCTCATGTTCCAGAATTGCTCAGTGTGTTATTAGGATCATTTCCAAGTAAAAGGTCACGGGTTCAAATCGAGGAGCAGCCATGAAAATTTCCCAAGAAAAGAGAAACACCATTATCCAGTTAATCTATACCAGTGTTTCTCAACTTCAGTCCTCAAGACCCACCAACAGGGCAGGTTCTCAGGATCTGTGCACTACTGAGGAAATCCTGAAAACTTGACCTGTTGGTGGGTCTTGAGGACTGGAGTTGAGAAACACTGATCTATAGCCATCTTTCGGCCATTAAAGTTGGCAAACAGCATCATGTGAGGCCATGACAGCTGGAAGAATTTGAAATGATGTCCGTACATCCATTCAAAAGAGGTGAACATCCAGGCAAAATATCAGTCAACAAGTTGGCTCATTAAAAGGTCTATCAGTTCTGGCAAAACAAACACGGCAGTAGAGGTTGCTCGTATGCTTTGTAATAGTGAGCTCATAGTCCTCCATACAAGCACAATTTACACAGGTTTGGAATGGTGGACAAAAAAAAAAAGGTAAAGAAGCCTTGATGTTAACCTGATCATAAGAAGCGTTGGCTCGAGTTTGAAAAAAAAGTCAGAAAAGTGGAAGATTGGAAACAGGTGATTTGGAGTGAGGAGATTAAAGAATTCAGCTAACGGATTGAGAAATTGAAGGAATTGTCAAGTTCGGTGGAGGAAGCCTGATGACATAGGGTTGTTTCACAGCTAAACATGTTGGATACTTGACCAGGATCGATGGTGGTCTCAATGCGGAGCCATATGTGAGTATCCTACATGATGAGTTACTTTGTACACTCCAATCCTATGGATATGAAAAGGATGACAGTGTTCCAGCAGGACAACAACCCGAAGAGAACGAGTTTGGTGAAGAAATTATTCAATGATAATGAAGCAGAGTTGCTGCATTCGCCTATACAGTTTCCAGCCCTCAACCCAATCAAACAGTTGTAGGAAGAGTTGAAGAAAAAGATGTATTTGTACCCAAGTTAGTCAACCAGTATGTACCAACCCTGGGAACATGTAGAAGAGAAAAGGGATCAGATTTTGGTTGACGTGCTTGAATCTGATTGAGAGCACAGAAGGATTCAGGCAATGTTGAAAGCCAAAAAGTGGATTTAAAAAAAAAAAAAAATAATAATTAACATTTTGATTTTTAGGAGCAAAACCGTAACAATGCAGCTACATGACAAGGATCTGCATAACTAAGCATATGCTAAATAGTTGCAAGTCAAATTTATGCAAGAGATAGCCACGATGATAGTCTATAAAATGATGGTAGTCTCACAGTCAAAGCTGTGGGTGATAAAAAGCATGATGTTACCATTTTACTACAGTAAAGTTATCACTTAAACATGTGCCATGAATGAGGGAGTGGTAGTCGTAGTTTTGGCTTACCGACTCCACAGCCTTGCTTAAATCACCATTTGGAAGTGGCGTGTGACCGCTACAGCAGGGACATCTCAGTTCTGAAGTGACAGAAGGAAAACAAAAGACCAGGGGGACATACTACTCGAACTAGGGACCAGATAAAAGTGAGTATAAGTTTGTTTTATTTTACTAGGGCATTGGGAGCTGATGATTATTAGACACCCCTTTAATTTGTCAAGGTGTTCTGACCTTTTATCTATCCCACATTTATAGCAGGAAATAAATGTACGTATAAAAGTACAACAATGTATACTGTGGAAGCAAGCCCAGCAGCATAATGTGAGCAAATCTTTATTTTTCATATTGAAAAGGGTTTCATTTGTAACCACAAGTAATATTTTCTACAGCCTACTTCGAAGAAGAAAGTTTTGCTTATGTTTACACGTGTAATTACTGACTGAACTATGATTAAATACACAGCAGATAAATTCATATTGTACAGTGTTTTAGACTAACTTCACATTGTATTTTTTTAGTATTTGTTTTGCTTCTTTATTTTGTAACCGTTTTATTCATTAATGAAGGCTAATATTACAAAAACAGAGCAGTTTGCTTAAAATAAAGCAATATAGCCTTAAACCAAAAAATAGACAAGTATCAAGATCGAGTCAGAAATAAAAAAAATGAATATATACAACCGATGAGCGAAAGTTCTAATGGATACAATTATAGGCAAAGCAGTGAAAGTACTATAAAAAAGCTTTTTTTTTTTAAAACAAGCATATTTAATCATACATACACTACTCATTAAAAGGTAGGGATACTGGGTTTCTGGTTGAAATTTTCAGATGAATAAAAAATTTCTCAAAATGTTTTTTAAATGAACTAAATGAGACCGTCTTTTAACCATTGAATGCACATGTCCAACTGTCCAATGTTTCAGTACTTTTTGCACAACTTGATGATCTCTTAGGCTATGTTCACACGGCATAATTGCAGGGCATCTATGCTGGATAAGGGACCAGTGGTCTTCAGTGCTGTTCAGTGATGAAAGCCGTTTCACTCTGAGCAGAAGTGATGGCCCCCAACGATGCTGGAGACGTCAATGAGAGCGCTGTGTATTAGCCATGTCAGGTATCGGTCAGTTACCTTTGGTTGCCTCTCACCTCTCTTAAACGTACCTAGATTTGTGTGCCATTCATCATCCGGTTCCACAGGACATTGTTTACAATGAAGCACTCATCAGTGTGATGCAGCCAAAGGACACACACTTCTTTGTCTTACTGTGACTCTTCCAGTCATTCTATCTCTGTTGCAACCTGCTGATGACACTCTGACACTCTAAACTCAGTGGCCACTTCCGTCTGAGAGCATCCTGCTTGAAGCCTTGCAATGGCGTGGCTACTGTTAATCAAGTTTAAGGTGTTGTCTTGGTCCTATGATGTCAAAATGTGAACAGCATGAGGAGGATGAGTGTTTAAATCCCAATTCAAATTGATCCCCTAAATGTATTGGGCGAATTAGGGATCAAACACCTGTTGTGAATTCTGCCATTAAGCTCCCTGTTAGAGATCAGCAAGTTCCTAAAAAAAAAAAAAAACAAACAACTGAAACACTGAAGAGTTTGTGCATTCTATGGTAAAAAGATGGTCTCGTTTAAAATAATCGAGAAATTTTATATTCACCCTGACGTTTCAGCCAAAAGCCAAATATCCCTAACTTTTTGTGAGTTCATATGCTATAGCTAAAAGATGATTATATTCACATTAGCACTTCCTTAATGACTAAATGCTTCCCAAAAAGAAAATGAGATGGTATAAAAGTAACTGATGTTACAGAAAAAACATTGTTTTATGTAAGGGCCTATATTATTCTAAGATGGACAACCTACTTACAACAAATAACCCAACTTGTATAGAATACATTTTCTTCCTCATACCTGTCAACACCGCTCCTATGGAAAGTGACAGCCTCAACAACATGCTGCATAGGTACAAGAACACTAAGATAGGGCCCATAATCTAAAATATAACCTTTATTAGTCAAATATTAAAACACACGCAATGGCCCTCTATTCCATAGGTAACACCCTTATACACTTACTAGTAATATACACAATGCAGCATATTCCTCCAATACAAATAGTAGGTAATGTTAGATTTTGAGACTAGATGTCACTGTAGTCACAAACACGAAAGCCCTGTTAAGATACTAAGAAAGACAGAGTAATCGTCCCGAAAGGGACGGCCCCGTCCGGTGAAGGCTCGTCCTATTATACCCTACACAATTCTATTACATAAGTGAGGAATATATATTACTTCTGCAGCCAATAACTGCACAAAAAGTTGCAGAAAAGAGACTGCCGCAATAAACAGCATTCAAGCCAAAATAAGAATTATATTCTTGGTACTTATCACTCGTAGTCAGAGTTCAAAAAACGTCCAAGATGTCCAAAAAAGCCACCGATTCCCGACGCGTTGCTCCCCCAAGATACAGAAGGGGGTTCCTCAGGGGACCAATAAGTATGGCTAACCCATATAGGCCCACAGTGGAGCCACTGGCAAAATATGCAACCACTATATTTAGGGATGATAACCTGAAACGCGTCGGGAATCGGTGGCTTTTTTGGACATCTGGGACATCTTGGACGTTTTTTGAACTCTGACTACAAGTGATAAGTACCAAGAATATAATTCTTATTTTGGCTTGAATGCTGTTTATTGCGGCATTCTCTTTTCTGCAACTTTTTGTGCAGTTATTGGCTGCAGAAGTAATATATATTCCTCACTTATGTAATAGAATTGTGTAGGGTATAATAGGGCGAGCCTTCACCGGACGGGGCCGTCCCTTTCGGGACGATTACTCTGTCTTTCTTAGTATCTTAACAGGGCTTTCGTGTTTGTGACTACAGTGACATCTAGTCTCAAAATCTAACATTACCTACTATTTGATTGGGGAAATTATGCTGCAATGTGTAAAATTACTAGTAAGTGTATAAGGGTGTTACCTATGGAAAAAGGGGGCCATTGCGTGTGTTTTAATATTTGACTAATAAAGGTTATATTTTAGATTAGGGGCCCTATCTTAGTGTTTTTTCTGTGATTGGTTCTTTTGATATAAGGGCCTTTTTCTAGACTGCTTATTTAACTGTGAAAGGTACAAGAACAGTATAAGGCCTGAAGTTAAAGTTAAATTACACTTTTTATTGTATATCTAGCATATATATTCTATGTGAAAAATTCCAATGCCTTAAAATTAGTTTTTCAAATTTGGTTATTTCTGGGCCTAAGGCCAGCTCATAGTTTTAAAGAAGCCAGCATAAGGAAAAAGGAGATGGCAGCAAATTCCCAGTTTCCCCCCAATCATTTCTATGAATGTTTCACATATAGCAAAAAACACTCAGCTGTACTTAGAACTTCCATATGGTCAATAGGAAGAAAAAGATCTAACCATAGCCATGTACCTATTGTCTTAAGCCAACTCCTAGCAAGCTATGGGCTGGCTACAGACCCAGAAATAACCAGATGGGAAAACCCACTTAAATGCATGGCAAAACAGTAATGTACTATTCTCACTGCACAAACTCACCTTATGCTAATCAGTACAGATGATACCTTATTAATTCTACAATAACTGTAGAATCAACTAGATACTACTGAATTGAGAAAGTAGCAGTATGTATGAATTTAGTCTATTCAGCTCATTGTAAAAGTTAATTAAGGCTTAATAACTCATTTGTTTGCCTTATAGGGGTTATCTGTTTATAGATTTCATAGAATAGTATAAACAGCATTTATATGGAAAAGTAAAGATATCCCACTACCTTCATGTGTTGCTTTTCTTTTGCCTCCTTATTAGTGTTGAGCGATTTTTATCTACAAAGTTGAAATCGGAAAGGTTTTTATGGTGATCGAAATTTCCAGATCATGCGATAATTAAGGTTAAAATCTGAGCATCATCTATTAAGATCGCGCCTTTTTCGGCGCTTCCTGTAATTTTGGCGGCCAGCAAATCAGATTACAGAATAGAGCAGGATGAGATGTGTGTGCGACGTCATGACTGGGATGTGTATGGTTGCGATTGGCTGGAAAAATCACATGACCTCGTTTTACATAGAACAGCGTTTCCTGTTTCAGCCTCAGTGTCTCTCAGCGTCTCACAGGGATAGGACCTGCGCTCTGCCTGTGGCCAAACAGCTCAGCGAAATTAGTCTATTTCTGCACAGAGAAACTTCTACGATTAGCTGTGATCCTTCCAATTTAGTTATATTAGAGATTTGAAGATTTTATGTATTAGCTTGAGAATTTTAATGCAGCTTATACCGCTGTAAATTCACGAGGGGGAGCAGGGGGGTGCCCCGTGGCGAACACAGACAAGCTCTATCTATAAAGAACACTGGATAAAGTTCACCAAGACTTAGTGTAGACATTGTAGGGGAATATCTTTATTATTAACAGTTTGCTATTGAAATATTTCCCTGGATATTGGGACAGCCTGAACTTATATTGGATACACATCATTTCTAGTAACTACAGGTCTCTTTGTTAGGTGCAAAACTCCACTTTATTATCAGTATACATTTCAGATATGTGTTCATTTTAATTTTACCCATTACACCTGTGACTGTTGATATATCCACCTTGCAGTTAAATTACAATCCAGCAATCTTGTAGTCATCACAGGTTGTTTGTTGCCAAAAATACCGTGTAACATACGAAAACATAACAGTTACGTGTTTTTTGACTTTTGCACATCCAGCATTGTTCATTGACGCAGCATCCACGTAAATCTTAAAACAGCAATTCTATAGTCACCACAGGTGACTTGAAAGGTGCAAAAAATACCGTGTATTATACGAAAACATAACAGATGTGTTTTTTTGACTTTTGCGCACCCAGCTTCGTTCAATTGACGCAGCATCCACGTAAATCTTAAAACAGCAATCTATAGTCACCACAGTGAATTGAAAGGTGCAAAAAATACCGTTTATTATACGAAAACATAACAGATACGTGTTTTTTTGACTTTTGCACAACCAGCTTTGTTCATTGACGCAGCATCCACGTAAATCTTAAAACAGCAATTCTATAGTCACCACAGGTGAATTGAAAGGTGCAAAAAATACCGTGTATTATACGAAACATAACAGATACGTGTTTTTTGACTTTTGCGCACCCAGCTTTGTTCATTGACGCAGCATCCACGTAAATCTTAAAACAGCAATTCTATAGTCACCACAGGTGAATTGAAAGGTGCAAAAAATACCGTGTATTATACGAAAACATAACAGATACGTGTTTTTTGACTTTTGCGCACCCAGCTTTGTTCATTGACGCAGCATCCACGTAAATCTTAAAACAGCAATTCTATAGTCACCACAGGTGAATTAAAATGGTGCAAAAAATACCGTGTATTATACGAAAACATAACAGATACAGACATAACAGACTCCTTTCCCGCACTTTTTAATCTGGGGGTCAGACAGGTTTAATGGTCATACTGCGGTCCAAGATAGGTATAAGTCCATGTCCAGTGAAACTAAAATGGTGGTTGAAAGACTCCTTTTTGCGCACTTTTTAAATCTGGGGGTCATGCAGGTTTGGGCTCATGCTGCGTTCCAGGACAGGGATATTCAATGTCCAGTTCAAGTAACATGATGGTTCAAATCATACTGCCTTCTGGCACTTTTAAATTTGTGGGTGATGCAGGTTTAAGGGTCAGGCTGTGGTACAAGACAGGGATAGTGAATGGTCTGTGACTTTTTTCTGTGACTTTTATAACCTAAGTGTGTTGCCTAAGATGTAGCACGTATCCATTTGACTGTTGTGGATGTAATTTCAGCTTCTCCAGCCCTGTTTGGGTGTAATAATGAAGGTGTGTGTGCTCTCCCATAGACTTTAATGGTAATCGCTCATAATCGATGCTCACTATCGAAAAACCTTATCGATAGCGGCCGACTATCGACTATCGCTCGATCTCGATAGCCAACGCAATCGCTCAACACTACTCCTTATTCATCTATCATAAGATCAGTGAAACTTCCAGCTTGTGGGAGGGCCAGAACGTCTTCAGCATATCTTTCTTACAAGTCCCAGAATCCATTGCAGTTACAATCTAGGACTTCTCTGCACCTCCTAACCCCCATCTTCCTGTCCAACTCTTACATCATTCTCAGACACGTACACTTTATGCCCCTGCATCTCTGCTCCACTTCCGGTTTGTCTGCAGCAGGTTGTGTTAGGCTATGTCTACACTGCATCACAGAAAAAATGGCCCCAAAAGCGGCCTTCTCTCTCTGATGCAGGACCGCGGCTTTTGTCACGCTTTGTGCAAAAGCCACGGCCGCTTCTCGTTTTCCCGACGTCCCCCATACAATAGTATTGTACGGGAAGATGTCAAGAAGACGAGAAGCACCGGCGTATTATACAACATGTTGTATAATACGCCGCTGCCGAAAGACGGGCAGAGAAAAGACTAGCTGTGTAGACAGCAACTTGTCGTTTCTATTGCCGTCTATGGGACCACACTGACGATCGTATCTGCGGCGCTTTTAAAAAAACGAAAAGCGCCGGAGATACGATCGTAATCCTGTGCAGTGTGGACATAGCCTTATAGTACATTGCACCAAACAGTTTGTAACACGGTAAAAAAAAAACATTATTTCCTGATCCTATGATATATTTAATACATATACAAATATATAATTTGGTTTATATATTTCTATGTATATACTGTACATCTCCCGAATCCACAGCTATCCCATCATTGTAACTCTGACTGCTGTGGGGAATGTGGCATCATCCAGCTTCCCTGTACACTCGATAGTCTATCTAGCATTCAAGAAAAGTGGGTGACAGCACAGTCCCCACAGCAATTTTTTATTATGGGAAAGCTGTGTCTATTGGAAGGGATGTGGCATCATCACTGCACCCAGTGAGGTCAGGACAGTGTTTCATGACGCTTTACCCTGGTACCACTACAATATAAATAGCAGTACTTTTTCTGACTGCTGCTGGATAATCTAAAATGTCCCAATTCAAATTCAACCAATCAATGCAAATCTTCTGACCAGGTGAAAAGGTATACTTAGCCAATTCATGAAAAAGACATCAGAAGAGGTAAAAAAAATTATACTCCATAATTAAGGCATCTAGACTCTAGCAGCCAGCAGTGATGAGTCACTATGTGCACTATGTCTCCACATTACTGTACTTGAATGATTATGCTCTTGTAAGCACCTCTGTTTACATAGTGGCTGAAGAATCACTAGAGGAAGCCAGATCTTTCTCTGATCAGGTCACGCCCACTACAGCGGACTGTTTTTGAGCCGAGTTTGGCTTCAAAGCACAACCACTGAGTGGTAACAAAAGGCCACATGTATGAAAATGGTTTAGGTCTAAAACTCACTTTTTTCCCCATAGTAACCTATAGGCAACAAAGTGAGTTTTAGACCTAAACCGTTTTCATACATGTGGCCCAAAATGTCCATGGAGGCCATGTGATCAATGGACATCACATGGTAAGTAGGAAGTAGGAGAGTAAAGGGCTCTCTGTCTGGTTTTGCAAAGCAGAACTGGTAAATAATTTTTAATAAGTACAATTACAAAGTTCAATATAATTAAGTTGTGAGCTCTACAAATAAAAAGATAGTCCTGGAGAGCCCCTTTAACTAGGCTTTTCAAAATGTAGCTGAGGGGATGAATAATGATCAAACGAAAGACTGGGTGAATGGCCAGCACACAATGAAACTTATTTTCATCATAAAAGGTTAAAAAATATTTTTTACCTTTAAAGAAAATATATTTCACCATACCTTGATAACCCACATCTTTCAATAATAAATACACTCTATAATTTTAGATACTGCAGCTAAAAAGACTATCACACTAAGTGTCCAAATGTGAGAGGAAAAAAATATTCAGAGGAAAACTAGAGAAAATCAACAAATTGTATTTTCCATCCACAGTGTCAATATTATTCTGCAGCAAACTAGTGAAAATTTGTTTTTAACTGGTAAATTTGAAAAATCTTTTCAATACCACTCGGACACTGAGGACAATTGCAAAAAAGCAAATAAACTGCAGTGTTAAGAAATTGAAGGGATAATCTAAGATCAGGAAAAAATGGTCTGCTTTTCCAGAAATAGTGCCTCTCTGTGCATGGGTTGTGCCTGGCATTGTAGCTCAGCCATGTCCACTTGCTAATTGATTTGGCCTGGTATTGCAGCTCAGCCCTCTTCACTAAGCAAGGGATTTGCAATATCAGACACAATCCATGGACAAGGATAGCAGCTATTTCTGAAGGGGAAGTTAGGAAAACATTTTTTATTTATCCTGAACAAATCCTTTAAAGAGGTCACATAGGATTAGAAAAACATGTCTGCTTCTTCTACCACATCTGTAAAGGGCTGCATCTGGTATTACAATTTAAAGGGGTTTTATTGTTACAAAGATCATGTCTCAGATTATGGGGACAGTAAAAATAAGCACTTTTGTAATTGGGTTGCATTACCTCTGTCACTTGTGTTTAGCAGATATCAGCTGCGTGTAAATCTGTCTTATTTCTGCTGTTCTGGGTCAGAACGCCCCCCGGGGGGATTCCTGTGCCCTAGACACGCCCCCTCACGTGATTGGGTGGGTGACTTTCATTCAGCCTGTTGGGATATGCCCCTTTGACAGGAAATGTCGGGCCCCGCCCCCTCCTGTGATTTCGCTGCCTGCACCTCTGTGTTTACTTCTCCTCTGAGCCTGTTAAAATCGATAGTGAAACCAGAGTCTGCTGGCTCTATGTACATCTCAGCTCTATGGTGATGATCTGGGCAATTACTGCCTGTTTAAAGGGGTTTTGCCAAGAGGTTGATTCACCTCCTCACAGGTTCAGTTTGAACTTTTTAAAAGAAGGCGTTCGTTTTTCAGATCGAATCGGGCCCCCCCCCTTAGACGTATCATCTGATTGTATAACATAAGATTTAACATGTATGAGCTCTTTTTTATAAGTAAGGTGCA